>CAJHQQ010000296.1:0-240329 GCA_905132885.1 Moricandia moricandioides
CCTTATATTTACCTAAATATAAATGTATTTCCTTATATTTTTAGTTTTAAACAAATCACTAAAAGACAATTAAAATACGAAGAGGAAACTAATAAATATAACCATACATAAGGGAAAGACAAAATTTAACCTTTTCTCTTCATTCTCTCTCGTCGTACCTCTTCTCCAAGCGATTCCTTCAACATTTCCAATGGCGAGTTTACAGTAAGAGATCCAGAGTGGACCCGTTTTTTCCACCCGAAGCTTTCTTTTTTTCATTCATAAATCTCATTATTTCTTCTTTGTTTTCTTTGTTTATCAGCCATAGATTGAAGAATGTGGGGGGTTTGGTTCTTAATTCTAAAGTTCGTCGGACACTCTTATTCATCTTCTTCTAACAATCAATTTCATTCAATAATCTCACGCTTCTAACACTAGGTTTGCCATGAGGGCCTTTTTGATTCATAGGCGATATACTCACACTCTCTCTCGCTATTAACTATCACTATAGAACCCGATTTGTCTTATTTCTTAATACTAAAATTCGTTGAATGGGGTTTATTAATCTTTCTTATTACATTTAACACAGTTATGCATGTTATTGTTTTGGTGTTGATTTTAATTTGTAGACTATTCGATTTTGGGTTTTTTTGAAAGAGGGATTTTGGTTTGTTTGGGGTGTTTTTGAATTTTAATTTGTAGACTATCTGCTTTCCGCTTTTTGTTGTTCGTCCGATTCAAAGATTTAATTTTGTGTAGCTTGGATACATGTGTTTGGTTTTTATAAAATAGGAACTCTGATGTAAGGGCGTATGCAGATTCTTTTGCACACGTAGATGTTGAGAATCTGATTTACATGGTATATATATCATCCGGAGAGAAGAAGAGATTGCGGGGAATTATATATAAGCTAATAATATATAGTTTGTGGGGTCCACGAGATCGTTTGACACTCGTTTGTGAATGAATAGCGCTCTGATAGTTGCTCGGTTTTTCATGTTTGGGAAACAATTCTATATGTCAGTGGAGAGCTTCGATTTTTGTAGTTGTCTGATTCAAAGATTTTGTTTTGTGTCGAAGTATTAGCATAGGTAGGATACATGGTGTTCTCAAAATACAGAGTTATTAAAAACTAAAAGTACATTTTTAAACTCATGATGTTGGTGGAACCCAAATTCACAGTCAAAAGTCATATATGCTTCCTTCTTTGTTTGTAGCTCTGATTACAACTTTTTGTCTTTGATTGTAGGTATGTCTGAAGAGTTACCTAAGCCGGCTTATTAAGCCGGGTGAAGAGACCACAAGTCAATCAGATATAAACAAACTGCAAGATGGTACGCTATCGTCAAAAGACATTGAAAAATCTGGCTGCGCAAAGGAGGTTGAATGAAGTGAGAAAGATCGGGTTTTTGCTCACGATTTTTAGTTGTTCGACTACATGTTTGGGTTTCTCTGCGAGAGTGATACACAGCTTTCTTGTGTAGGGAGCTTGGTGACTTACAAGATGGCCATTGAGCTCTGGTTTGTGTCTTTGCGAGGAGACCTCTCCGATTTTCATTGCTTGAGTTTATGCAGTTACACGGGCTTCAGTGTGATACATAGTCTCTCGTACGTTAAGGAGTTGTATAGATCTTGGTTGATTTCTGCATGACTGGTGGTTTCTCTGGAGCTTAGTGATCAGGACAAATAGGGGAATTTCTATTCTCGATCTGTGGGATCACGATCACGGGGCAGCTGTTAAGAAGTGGAGTTATGCTGATGCGATCGATTAGGCTGGTGTATCTTTGCGTCCATTGTTTGTATGTTTGCTGATCGGGCGAGATGAGAATCGCAAGATATCCGATCAAGTATGTCAAGGAGTTGGGTATGGATCTTGAGAAGGTTCGATAATTACCTTGGGGAGTTGCTTCTCTTTTGATCTTCTAATGCGAGTCATAATGCGTAAATACACGAGACAAACTCGAAGGAGATTCGCACTACGAGTTGTTCACGTGTTAGATGGCTTCACCTACGGTCTTCGGCGCAGATTTGCGCTATGGAATGCAGTACAAAGATTGGAAACTCTGTGAGAAGAAATGAACAAAAGTTTTAAAGAACGGTCCTAGATGCGTAAACTGGATGGGAGCTGCAAAGATTTCTTAATGAGGAGCTCAACAAGTTGGAGGAACATCTTCACACCCAAGGTAAATAATGGTTTTTGTTTAGATTATACTTTCATACCTTTTTAGATTACTTTTTAGATTAATGTCAATTTTTCTTCAGCCTTTATTGTGTGCGAATGAAATCTATGACCATACATCTTCGTGGACTAGGAATTAATGATGTAGTTTTGAAAGTGCTGTTTTTAGAAGAGAAGATGAGGTGGAGGATGATAGAATCAAGGGTCCTCATGAGGATTATAATGAGTCCACTTGACTTCAGTGATCATCATTGGGAGTATGAAGAGCACACCAGTGTTTTCCTTCTTTTTGGGAATAAGAAGGTGGGGAAACCGATGAGCGAAGGGAGAAGATGGAATGATGAAGGCCGGGAGCGATGAAGCAGGTGGGCAAAACAATGAACAATGGGAGCGATGAAAAGCAGGTGGGAACAATGAAACAAGTGGGGAGGCGTGAAGAGTTTCAAACTCCAAAGGACAGCAAAACAATAAGGCGCGAGAGATGCCAAAGGGAAAGAAGAGGCTCCCGTAATGGTGCCGTGATGCACATAGCACACCCAGAGGAATGCAGTAAATGTCTTCACTAACGCATGGCTAGACCACAAACAGCCTCGTAGTGGATAGGAGTATGAAGGTTTTTGCTGGCACAAGATGTTTCAGAGTATAAGTTGTTGTCGTGAGAAGGCACGCAATGATGGAAAGAGGTGGGTGGTATATATGGATATGTGCGTCATTGCGTGATAAGATAGTTTGCTCCGAAGTACGCGAGCGCAAGCCGACTGCCTCTAGCAAGGTAGACTGTGCAGATCACGTATTTGCCGCTATCGCTACCAAGTCATCGCCTACCAAGCCATCGCCTACCAAGCCATCCCCGAGGGAGGTCCAAAGCGCTGTAAAGAACCACTAGTCTTCATTCACTTCTCTAAAATGTGTTTAACCTGTTTTATTGGTTGTTAAGTGTGTTGTTCAAGGAGAATCAATGCTTAAGTTATGCTCACTCGGCATTATGAATGTGGTATTTGCTATGTGAAATTTGTGTAACTTTATAGTTATGAGTGTATTATTCTGTTTATGTGAAACTTTAGATGCTTATTAGTTTTTATAAGTTTTTTTTTATGATTTTCTATGTTGAATTAACAGGATGTGAATTTGAGTGAAGCGGATGATATGGACGAAGCCAATAGGTACGCAAGACCTTGAAATGGGTTTCTCAAGCCTCGTAACGTACCGTGGTTTGATTGCCATACAGCCCAATACGACAGGGATGCAAGTAATTTGGTGGATCCAATGACTACTGTCCGGTAACTACCTAAAAGTGAATCAAAGCAACTGCAGTTCCATCATCGGCAAGTGGGATAGATGGTCTAGAGGACCAATCAAGAAGCTTCAGCTTGGTCGACTCACCAATGGCAGATGACTGTTCTCCACAAGCGTCCTGTAATTACTTCACCGAAGAATCGTGGATATGATTTCACAGATATTGCGTCTCTGAATCCATAACAGCATTTTGAGGATTGGAATGTGCCCTCTGTCTTTAATTTGACCGTGAGTCCTAGAGAATAGTTGTGCTGAAGATGGCTTGAAACGAGGTATTATTTTGTGTCTACATGTCTTTGAATGGTTATGCTTTTGTAACATATATTTGATGTGCATGTGGTTATTTCGCATGAGCTACAGCGCAAAATCGGTCAATGCGATGATGTATATATTTATGGCGAGAGAAGACATCTTTGAGGCGTTGGAAATATAGATCTGTGGTTGCTTTTCATGAACGCCATGTTCTGCCTCCAGATCGAGATGAATACCAAAAGTGTCCAAGAGACAGAGGACAAAAGAGGCTATGTAGTACGCCAATATTCTTCTTTCTTACGGGAGAGGAGAGCTTCCCATCTCATGGGACGGACTAATTAAACGTCTTGGGTGTCCGATGTTGACCGTTCTCTATCTTTCCTCTGTTGTGAAGTAGACGTATCCATGTTTCCTCTACATGTCTCCATTATTCAAGGGTTTTTTTCAAAATTAATGATGTCGCCCCTCGCAGGGTAACTTGGTTTCTGTATGCGTCAAACATAATTGAGAAGAAGTGGAAGTCTAGTGAATTGCGGTCGGGGGAGGAATAGGCCAATACTTAGAGAAGTTGCATGATAATTGATTTCCTAGAAATTGTGAAAGGCCGTTGGGCCACCTAAACGAGCAACTACACCTTTCATCCTATTCGATTTGTAGATATGCTATTGGCTGATAAGGTTGAACAAGTCTTTGTGCTGATTGCGGGACAATACCGCACTGAAACGACTTGGAATGCACCTTTTGTCTCGACCGTCACTAGTGATGACGATAATAATGCCTGGTTACCGACAGAAGATTGCTTATGAATTATTGGGAGGCTGCAAATGATCCTATTTTAGATTCAACTTTAATGGACAAACATCTGCATCAGAGCTTTTGGGAGTATTCTGCAGTAGATGCTCTTTATGACTCATAGCAAGGTATTGCTGACATGTTCTGGTCGGAGTGATGTTATCCGCGTGTGAATGATTTCGGAGAATGTGGTTGCTCTGGGGACCAAGATTTTTGTTTTTTTTTTTTTTATTTTTTTTGTTTTTTTTTTTTTTTTTCTTTGAAGAAGAACTGATTATGTGTGTTTAGTTTGGTTACCTGTAGAAATGTTTGTGTAGTACTCTATTTTGGTGTTTTCTATGAATTAATGTGACATGATACTATTTAGTTTGCTAGTATTATGTGGTTTTCTTTTGCATGACATATTTACTAACAAGAAATGAAAGATCTTATAATCTTTATACCTAATCCACTAAACCAAGAAATGAAAGATCTTATCAAACTCTTATCATTGTGTTGAGAATACGATGTATTTGTTTGATAATTCCATTTGTAGTTCAATAGACACTAATTATGTATTTTTTGTGTATGTACAAACACTACTTTGGTGGATAGATGGTGAACAGTACATACCCTTACTACACCCCTAAACGAACCCCTAAATCGTTTTTCTTGATATTTAATAGATCTGCCTCAGGTATAAAACATGTTTTCTACCTATTGAAACGACGTAGTTTTGTTTTATTTTTTTGACCTAGTCCCTATTCTTCCTCATTCTTTCACGACAGAGAGAAACCTTGGGCGATCAACTCAATAATGTCTTCGCGTCGGTTCTTCTTTCGATTCAAGATATGGACACACCAAACAAAGAGGAATTCCGAGAAGATGTAATTGCGTGAGGCAATTGCCCTTTTCACTTCAAAAACTGTCAAAAATCCGGGAAAGATTGTTCCATTGTTGTCCGATGGGATCTGAAAAGGTTAGTCTCTATTCATATAACCATGTCCTCGCTTCAATCTAATTGTTTCTTGATGTTAATGATGAAGGACAACACTCACTTGTTCAAATGGACTGATAAGTCAGTTGTTGAGGAAATTGAAGACTTTCAGGATTTTGTTTGACGTGTTGCTCGTGGACACTTCCGAGATTCATAAATCAGTGATAGCTTCCGAAAACCATGCTGAAACGCCATAAAGATTAGACTTGAAGAGATGGAAGATGCAATTGCTCGTTGTGAAGAAAGTCCATCGAATGCATTAGAGAGTTAAGGATCATAAAAGCTTTGTTTGTGTGTTGTTTTGCTATGGTCTTCATTTACCTTACATATGCATGATGTTCACTTGTTGTTCTGTTTTTCTAAATAAATGTGAGACTATGTTCTTCGGTGTTTTTTGGTGATTTGCATCGAAAGTAACAAAAAAGTTGCAAAAATCAAACTGTCAATAGAAAGATCGATTTTTTCTCAACAATGTTGTAAAGCAAAAAACTAAATAAACAGAAAACACACACAACAAACTAGATAGGTATATCACATGTTCCTCTCTTGTGTCCCTCCCTACCACAACGGCTGCACTTATGCTTTTTCTTCTTTGTTGATCCTTGAGAAGATCTAATCTTGTCTTCTACAGTTTCATACTTTTCTTTACTGGTCTACCAGACTCTTTCTTGTCTCTGGTGGTAAGATCTTCGCAAAGTTTACCTCATCCGGGACCTTCCATTCAGCCTCTGGAACTGGTATGGGATTAATGGATTCCGCATAGGCAGCTCTCCACGTTGGCAGTGCTAATAAACGCCATCAGTAAATCTGTGTAGTTCCATACCTGTGTCAAAAAAAGAGGACCGAGCAATGTCTATATGCCTGCAAATACGAGAAATATATAGGTACTCCAAGATAATATTATATACTTCCATACCTCGAGAATAAATTGCAGGAATGGCGTGTTTGCATGGAATTTTTCCTAAATCAAACTTCCCACATGTGCATGTTTCTAGATTCTAGATCAACATGACAATCATATATGTCTCCTTTAACAAGTGATCTAAAATTGTTAACCTTGTGAACCTGAAAACCCCGAACCTTCACAATTATCCTATCAATTTTTTTCTCCACCTTAACGGTTAAAGGATCAATATGTTTGGAGCTTAACATGCGACGCTCGTAGAACCATCGGGTCAACATTTCTCTTATACTATCCTAGCAAAGGAATTACTGGAAATTGTCTAGGTGATCTCAGAACTGAAATTAATCGACTTCGGCAGGGTTATTGGTCCTGATGTCATACCTGGATCCAGGGAAGAGAGAACGATCCATTTTCTCACATCAGCCTCTTGTAGATATCTTCCAAGCGCCGGACTAATATCAAAAATTTTGTGAAACGTTCCTGAAATTCACTATACCTATATGCCTTTGAAGCCTTTTCGACCAACGCAGTGAACCCCTTTGTTCTGAAAAATTTAACCACATTGGTCAACAAGTGGTGAATGCAAATTCTGTGTTTTGATCGTGGGTAGATAGTCCCAATCGCTTTAGCAATTGACGCATTTCTATCTAACACAAAAGCTAAGTCTTTGCTATCAGCAATAACCACATTCAACTGTCTAAATAACCACTCCCATGATTCATCATTCTCTGAATCAACAACTCCAAATGCAACTGGATATAAGTTGGAGTTACCATCTACAGCTGTAGCAACAAGTAGAACTCCTTTATATTTATTTCGTAGAAAAGTTCCATCAACAACAATCACCCTACGCATATGACTGTGAAATCCTCTAACCGATTGCCCAAACGACATAAATAGATACATGAATCTACCATCCATGTCAGTTTCATAGTGAGTGTGTGTACCAGGATTAGCTTTCTTTAATCATATGCAAATATTTTGGTATTTTTGCATAACTTTCGTCTGGTATACCTTTAACAGATGCAATTGCATACTCACGAGCTTCCCAAGCGTGCCAATAAGTAATCTCGCAGCTATGCTCCAACCTCATAAACTGAATGATGTCATTTGCTTTGGGGCCATCATTGGCATCATCAAAATCGATGTTGTAATCAGCTTCCCATTGTTCTTGCCGGACACCTTTTTCCCGAAGTTGCTTTTCTTTGAAGGAGCACATGAGTGTAATACCCACACACTTATTGATCATAAAATATGTAGAACCATCAAGACATTCCGCACTCACAGTCTAAGTTGCACGTTTTATCCTTACATCGTATAGACCACCATTTTTTGGTTGATTTGATAACAATGAAATCGTAATTATTCTTCATTCGCCCAAATTTTCCATTGTTGCCTTTAGAACACGTTTACTTCAGAAAATTTGATCTTTCTTCACGAAATATGTGTTCCCAGCTCCACATTCCTTTTAAATATCTCCATTGTTTTCACTCTATAAACCATCCTCACCGACATGATTCTTCCTTTTATCACAACACTCTGTTGATGGTTCTGCAAAATCTCCCTGATTTATTTCCGGAACTTCACCTTCCTCAACATTACTTGAATCACACGGCTCCTTATTCAAATCGATATTCACTCGTTCTTTTTCATTTACACCAGTATCATTACCAGAGAACGTGACACACAAGGTTGTAGAGGAACCCTTATTTGCGTAGCCCACAAAGTTACATACTTGTCGATCATTGCTGATAATAATGGGAGGATTCCCTCTTTCATTCACCATCTCATAACTGAACTCGACATTAACCAAATTAGGGTCGACCCCATAATCTTCCACACACCATGATCTTGAGTTTCTCCAATAAAGTAGTAGTTTTCTAATGTCACCATTCGACCACGCCTTTGTTTGTCTGCCAAGAAACTCCACTCGTCACTGCAACTTGACCTCCATAGACACCAGATTTAACATAGATTAGAACCATCTTGTGTTGGTTGATAGAAGAGATGTTTGTCGATGAAGAAGAGAGAGAGATACAAAGAACGAGGGAGATAGAGATCATGTGAAGAGAAAATCGTGGGGAGAATATACTTAGAGATATTTAGGATAGATTTAGGAAAGATATTTAACGAAATTTGGAAGTTTCCATTTTTACTTTATTTGGCTAGAATATACATCTTACGTAGGTCAGAAAGCTGTAGAGAGAGTGGATACTACATTCTGCCGTAGGCTATTATATGGTAAAAGGTAGAACAAGGTATGACGTGTAAAAAAGAAAAGGTATTTCACTGACTCTGGGATAGAACTTGTAAAATAGTCGCAGGTAAACTAAAGACATCTAGCTAGAATAATACGAGACACAATCTAGCTAGGGTAAATTATAGAAGAAAGTGTAGTTTATATTTTCTATCCAAGGTACACCTATGTATTATACTTTGTATTCGATTACTACACTACGTTGATGGCTAAAATAAGTATTTTACCCTACCTATGACATTAAATAAAACATAGTTCCAGAATTTTTTAAAAATAAATTATAACATAAAAGTAGATATACTTTGGTTTCTAATGATTAATATATTTTTAAATATTTTTTTACCTTATTTTACTATTTTTTCTACAACACAAGGGCAAAACCTGTCCAAAATGACTAAAAGTATCAAAAGTCTTATTTGGATAAACAAACATCGAAAGTGTCTTGTTTTTCCAATTCTCCCATTCATTAATTCTGGCTGACAAAAAAAAAAAGATTCATTATTTCTAGAGAGTCACGTATTTTATCTAATCTATTAAAACTGAATTACAAATAAGAAATAACCATTATTTTTACTTAATATTTACAAAAAATGCCATCGATACTATTCTTGCATCCAAACATCTAAACATTAATTATTAACAAGAAAAAAAAAATTGGGCTAAGCCCATTAACAACATTTGTCATTAAAATTGGAGATTTCATAAAAAAAATGTATATGTGTTTATACATATATATAGAATTAAATTAGTTTTATTTTTTTATTTATATTCATATAAGTTAACCAACTATATTTGAACTAGAAAAAAGTTAATAATGTCAATAATTTTTGATATAATATGAACTTATTCATTTACAATAACAAAATCATGTAACTTTCCATAACAATTCAGTAACTAAAATACATACTAATATTTATTATAAATGGTTATATATACAAACAAATACAATGTATTATTCATTTGTACGATATATATCTAATAACTATAATTTATGTAATTATAAATTTTTAATCACCATATAATAAATATACACAGTTATGTCTCGGACAAATCAAATTTCTGAGGTATTTTAGGATATACGGATTCAGATATGCATTCGTCGGATTCGTAAAATTGTTATCTGGATCTGGATATTCGGAGTTAGGATATTCGGACTAAAATCCGAATACACGCGGATATCTAGACCTATTTTTTTAATTAAAAACTAACTATTAACCATCTATTAGTCTATTTAAAATTATTATTTTAAAAAACTTTGAAAGCATTCAAATTTAAAATTAAAATTTTAGTTTTTTATATAAAAGTATATATATATATATATAATATACATAGATAACTATAATTAAATTTTAAATATTTAATATCCAGACCTAAATTTTACTATCCGAGTTCGTACTTGGATCAGTCGAATCCGTAAAATCACTATCATGATTTCCAAATATCCGTTTTTTGAAGAGAATGGGATCCCAGATCGGATAACGGATATTGAATATTAAGTTTCATTCATATATACAGTTATATCAAATAAACTGCTTAAAATATTTGACATTCAAAAAAATAACGTCCGCGCGGGCGCGCTGGTCAAAGGCTAGTTCTCTTTATAATATAAGATGACATCTCTTAACTTTTTTTTTTGACAATATTATAGGATTCTCTTCCTAGTATATAGTCCTTGACAGATATCTTAAAACTAATTCCTTAATTTATTTTGAGTAAATGATTAGGACAAAATCCAAATTAGTAACTGAAAATAGATTGTTTGATTGCTATATAATTTTTTTCCAGCAACATTTGCTATTTGTCTTCAGTGAAAACGCTATTTATGCATTTTTAAAAATCCTATATACAAGAAGTTATTCTTGTGGGCTTTAGTCTTCACAAACTCAAAGACGATTGGGCTGGGCCGAAGTATAATTGGGCTTAAGAGAGCGAACAAGAGATAACTTGGCTATGTCGGAAATAGCACCGTTTCGAACGACGGCGGAATCACTGACCAGAAACTCATACGCCTGCCTCGAAAGCCTCTCGCCAGAACCAGGGAACACTAACTCCGCCGGATCGTTGCCTCACCACTTTCGCTCTCTCCTCAATTTCTTTTAAAAAAAAAACTCATAGAAGTTGTGTTCATTAACAATTTAATACAGAAACCAAAATTGATTGGTACGAGGACGTCGAGATCGTCGCTGACATGGAATCCAAACTTGCCGTCATCAGAATGGAACAGACCGATTCCTTTGAGAGATACCGAACCAGTTTGCGATTTTTCAAAATTTCATGTTTCCCAACTCGAACCAAGTGGATAAAATCGGACCAAAAATTCCGTACGGTTTAATCCACTTAAAAACGAAGTGGGTTGGGCTAAAAAGCCATAATGAAGTTGACTTTCCTAACGCGTTTTTCTACTATTATGACTGCCATATATATATATTTAACTATAGCCAAACCAGACGGTGGATAAAGAGGTCATCGTGTCCAAACAGTCCTTCAAAGATTAAGGAAACTTAACAAGCCTGATTATTCTTGTACAGTCTCACTGGAGCATCAACTTGATCGGTGTATTATTGTAAAATGGCTCTAACGGGCGCTATTAAGTCAAATAAGTCTCAGTCCATTTAAGTGTGAGTCTATTATTATCAATATGTTACATGTGTGTTTCTACAATGCAAAGAGCTTTGATATACATACAAAGTTCATTCAACGTCTCCAATGTTTTTTCTTTTTATGTGCTAAGAATGTTAAATATCATTAACTGGTAATGAAAAGAGATTACAGGTGATAAAACTTGGAATCCAGAGTGCTTCAAGAAGCTAAATTAGTTTTGGAGATGTTATACATTGTTAACTATATAAACTTGTTTTTTTTTTGTCAACAACTATACATAGTCATTTAAAACTTAAAAGTTACTCATTCCGTTCCGGAAAGAATTATATATGTTTTAGAAAAGAAATTATATTTTTTTTTGTTTTCAATGCATTAAGTAATGTAAATTGTTAACTTCAAAATGTTTATAACAATTTTATTGGTTAAAAAATCTGAAAATATAGTTAACGAAAAATAGTATATTGGTAACTAAAATTTTATATATTTTTTTAATAAGTATAAAAATTTCAAAACATACAATCTTACTGTTTAGGGAGTATCAAAGATTTGTGTAAATATCGTCGCTACATGACATTGAAATTTATTATTAATACACTGATTAATAGACTAGCTGTCCCATATGTTATGTTGGTAATATAATATAAGTGCCATATACAAGACTGGCGATAAATATTATAATAGGCAATAACTAAATTATTGATCGCGTGGCTTTTTCAGATCATTCATACAAGTTTTACATACAAAACTTGTTTATTTTTATTTTTAAAACAAGAAAGAAAGCAAAATCCTAACTAAATGGGCGACAGCTTTCATTTCGAACATCTCCCATGGTGGTACATTCTTTCTAGCTAACTCTAAATAGAAATGAGAATCATACAAGAAGTTATATTTTCAAATAAGTATTCGCAGAAAGCTCAATATATTCCATGTTTACTACACAAATTCATATGGAATCATGACTTTTATAAAATGTTCTTATCTTTATGATCCCAGTTACACTTGTAGTCAACTAGTAAGAAAAAAGGTATTGGCCCGATTGAGAAGATAGGATTCAAACCATATTTCTTGCCATTTGAGCATTTAGAAAACTTGCGTAAGAGTAGAAACATATATAGAGACGACTATGGTCTATTATAGACACATCAGGTGGTGTGTCTATAACGAATGATCATTGTATTGTAGTGACATTATTTTTGATAACTACTAGATTATTGTAGTTATTAACTAGGCTAGTTAATAGTAGTGACAGTATATAAATCACTTCGAATTGCTTTTCTTCTTCTAAACTCAATATAGCACATATTAATAGAGATCTCCAACACATAAACTACTTTCTTAGCTACGAAAAATACGTAATATTTAAGTATGGTTCGCAACTTGTTATATTCCAACACGGCCATGCACACAAGTTGGGGTCAAACGTATTGCGTCCACTGGATGTTCATGCCTTCAGGCGTCAGGCCTATATATAGGCATAGTATTAGAGTGTACACACATCACAAGAAAGAGAGAAACAATATAACGAGAAACGGTGACATGAAGAATGAGAAGTTGTGTGGTAGCCAAGGATGACTTGCCTGCGTGAACCTAACACCATATCAAAGACTTAAATGATCGATGGTCTCTGAGTTGGTTAGTCGTTAGGCAGTCTCCTCGGCTATTCAGACAATTCTTTTTTTCAATAATGGAACAAAAAAAGAGTTTTGATACACTCGCTTTTGTTTGGCCAGTAAACCATTTTCTGTTTTGGTTGATCTTTAAATTGAAACAAAGCTTGCGGGATCCCGTATATGAGATTGGGGTGGACTCTGTCCATGTATGAGCATTGGGACAATGCGTTGTGAAAAGAAACGAGGGTTTTGCTTCACTGTGACCAAGAAACTTCACGTGGAGGGTCTGTGGATCTTGTCGCTGATCAGAGCATGTGAGCTTTTTTAATTCTATTTCTATATGTGGCCATCTAAAAGGGTCGGCGGCGAAAAACTTAGTGATATATGTGAGATATTATTCTTTCGTTAAGTAAATTGATTTAACCTGAAACAAACAAACAAAAAGTTTTCGATGGCAAATACCAATTTATGCGTTTTTTTTTGTAACTGATCCAGTTTATGCGTTTTAGGGTTTGAATATGCGTTTTTACATTTATTAATTAAGTAATAACTTCAGTGTTGACACAAACAAATAAGTAATACTCCTTCTGTTTCATTATAAGTGTCACTTTAGGTTTTTATACACGGATTAAGAAAACAATTAATTTTATATATTTTCTATATAAAAATACAATTACCTATACACCTAACCATATTTCAACCAATAGAAAAATAATCTGCAGCATAAAATTAATAAATTTTACATCGAAAATCGAAAACGACACTTATTTTGTAACAAAAAAACTTCTCAAAAATGACACTTATTCTGAAACGGAGGGAATAACTTTTATTTAAGAAATAATGTTTTACCTATAGTTATTTTTGCTTCTGTAATATTTCTTCCATTTCTTAAAAGATATCACTTTAATATTTTTCATCCAAATTAAAAATACTTAAATAGATTTATGGTTTTAATAATTATTATAACCATTTAACTAATAGTATATGAGATAAAATAAAATATTTTCAAAATTATTGAATTTTGTAATTTTTTTTTTAAATGTGTAACAAAAATTTGTCAAAATAACATTATTTAGTAAAATATAAAAAGATATAATTTTATATTTAGTAATTCTATTATAGAAAAATACATTGAAGTAAAAAAAATTCTATGAAAAACAATTATTTCTAATCTAAAATTATATATGTTTTTAAAGTAATTTGTCACAATTCACAAGTTAGGATATTCACTGATATATGTTTTTGATTTTCATAAAAACAATTTCAGTCAAAAATATTTTAGGATAGTCTTAAAAATATTTTGCCAAAGAATTAGGTTTTAAAAAGAAAAAACGATAATTATTTTTGATAAAAAGTGTAAATACACATTTTTATTTATAGAGTTAACTAATTTATATTTATAGGGTTTAAAATTATAGAAATGATTTAAAACTTTAAAAATAATATTAATTTTTTAAAAAATAAAAAAATATTTTAATTATTTTTAAAGATGTTTTGGTGACAAATAATTTAAAAATACATATTTAAGATAATTACATTTTTCAATTTTGATCCAAAATTAATAATTACTGATTTAGTCATACTTTAAAGTCTTAAGACAAATAACTATATAACCAGCCACATCCAATCACGAATTTTTATATGCTAAAAAAAAAAAAATTCCTAGATAGTTTTAAAAATGGTATTAACACAAATATAGTATTCTAAAATAAAAAATGACAAAATAAATTTTAATAAAAATATATTTATATTAATAAATTAACTAATTTAGATTTAGAGTTTATGGGCCGAGTTTTAGAAATGCGGTTTAAAATTAAAAAAAGCTTAAAAATTGTTTATTTGATAGAATTGAAAAAAGAAATCGTAGTTGTTGAATGATGATGTAAAAAAAAAAGACTCAAAAATATCTTAAAAGACATGTATCTGATCTCTTTCTTAGCGCCAAGCTTTACCATGACTGCAGACGACCGGATCAAATCTCGGACATAAAAGTCTCCTTCTTTCGGACAATTACTTTTCTTACTACACAAACCCAAAAGCAAAATCTCAGTTTAAACTCCAACCAGTCGTTCTCCTTCCAGATCCTAAACCCTTCACCATCTCCTACAGATCTGCATATATGGCGGTTACTCACTGATTCAGACACGGCAAAAAGAGAAAGCTTTCCACTCCAATTTTTCATCACCTCAATGGCGAATCCTCGAAACAGCAAGTCCTTCTCTTTCACCTTCTACTTTATAATCTCCCTCACTCTGCTTTTCGTTTCGCCGTCGTATGCCAACGAGTCTCCGGTTATCGCTGAAGAAACCGAAGATGTTTCCACCGATGTAGCTGTGTCGGTTACTGAACCTAACCGAGAAGATGTGCTATTGCATAAGCTCGAGGAACTCGTTAAGAATCTGACGGAGATAGTCTCTAATCTAGACGCTAAGTTATCTGAATCGAAGAACGAGATCTCTAAATCAGTTGATGAAGTCGGAGGAAGAGCCAAGGCGTTCTCAGTGACTAAATACAGCCCCTTTTGGTCTGAGAGATTCTCCTTCACATCGGCTGTGAAACTCGACTCCGACGCCACGTGTATCAACGTGTTACCGTTTAAGGATTTCGAAGGCTCGAGCAAGTACTTTGCGATCGGGGACTCTAGAGGTAGAGTTTACGTGTTCTTGAGAAACGGTGATGTTTTGGTTGAGTTTTTCACCACTGTTGACTCACCCGTCACAGCTATGGTTTCGTATCTTTCAATGTTTAAGAACTCGAGTTTTGTTGTCACGGGTCATCAGAACGGTGCCGTTTTGTTCCACCGGATCCACGAGGGATCAAGTGGGGAAGACTGGAACTCCAACTCGGTTTCGATGGAACATGTTGGGGCTTTTGATGTGGATGATTCAGCTGATCCCGTCACTTTGTT
The DNA here is from genome assembly GCA_905132885.1 of Moricandia moricandioides. NCBI lineage: Eukaryota > Viridiplantae > Streptophyta > Magnoliopsida > Brassicales > Brassicaceae > Moricandia > Moricandia moricandioides. The sequence goes on from CAJHQQ010000296.1 coordinate 15,755, forward strand.
GGAAGTGCACCACGTGGGTCGCGTTAGGTACATCTTGGCTACTGATCTTAGCGGCAAGCTCACGGTTTTAACCGAGAACCGAACGGTTCACGGTTCGGTTACACCGTCCAGTAGACCTCTAGTGTTCTTGAAGCAGAGATTGTTGTTTCTCACCGAGTCTGGCGCTGGTTCGTTGGACCTGAGGAGCATGAAGATTAGAGAAACCGAATGCGAAGGACTAAACCATTCTCTTGCGAGAAGCTATGTCTTCGATGCAACGGAACGTTCCAAAGCTTACGGATTCACATCAGAAGGTGAGATCATTCACGTACTGCTTCATGGAGATATAATGAACTTCAAATGTAGAGTTAGATCCAAGAAAAAATTTCAAATGGAGGAGCCAGTGGCTTTACAATCAATCAAAGGCTATCTACTAGTCATCAACGAAGAAAAGGTTTTCGCTTTCAATGTATCGACTCAGCATTACGTACGAACCGCTGGTCCTCGTCTCTTGTTCTCAGCTGGTTTAGAAGAGATTAGATCCTCGTTCTTGAGCCATCGTCAGTCATCTTCAAGAACCATGGGAGTAGTAAAGGCGAGGCCTTTGATCGCTAGCGACAGAGAGAATCTTCTTGTGATGGGTTTAGGAGATGGGTACTTCGGTGTTTATAAGTCAAAGCTTCCTAGTCTCAAAGGAGAGTTTAACACAATGCTTTGGAGCAGTCCTGTGTTCTTCTTCATACTGTTTCTCTTCGGAGCTTGGCATTTCTTCGCTAAGAAGAAAGAATCACTCACCGCGTGGGGACCCGATGATCCTTTTACTCCGACCAACGCAGGACAGAACAGCTCCGCGAAAGAGCCGAGTTTTACTGAACCTGCCAGGAGAAACGATGACCTCATGGATCTACGGAGAAGGTACGTTGGTGCGTCCCCTTACCGTAACGAACAGAGTTCGAGAGCTCCGGTGGATGGAGGAGGGTATAGAACAACCGCACAGGATCATAACAACTATAGAGGCGGGTCGGGGCTTGATACAAGCGGGTTTGGTAATAGAAGAGATAGTTTGTATGGTAACAACAAAGTTATGGACGACGAAAGTTAAGAAGCATTTGAATTTTGACATGTAAGAAAGTTATACTCCCTTTGTAATTCTCAAGCTTTTTTTTTTTTCCTTCCTTTGTTAATTTACAGACATTCTCTTTTAAATGTTTGAATAATGTTATAAATTATTTGCAAAGTGCTGCTGCACAAACCAAAATCTCGGCTGAAACCACGTTCTGGATCACTAAGATAGACGTTTGGTAGTAAAGATGCGATTCAAGGCGTGACATGACAGCGTAACTAATCTCAATCATGTAGAGTGTGTTTGGTCGTCTATCATGTGTGATCGTGCTAGCAAGTGGATTAGATGTGAGGCGTTATTTACGTTTTTTTTTCTCTCTCATATTATTTCTCATGCAACTGGAATACTGATTTTTGGAATAAAATTGTATAAAATAATTTATTTTTGTAAATTTCAAAAAAACACTAACATTTAAATAGAATAAAAATAAATCTCATTCAAATGATCTGTTGTAGAATATATGGAAATTGTGAATGATATAGAACGAAATGCAATAACTTGCATTTTTTTTCCATAATTTTCCTTACTCCATTCATTAACATTCCATTTTTTTAATTTCTATCATTCCTAATAATCCTAAAAATTATTACCAATTACAGCCTTTATATTTTGCTTATATTGACCGTCAGATGAATCAACGGAATAGTCATCTGATCAAACGGTTCAACCTTCATATTAAACTAGCGAAGGCGAGAAATAAATCTACACCGAGAAGCAGAGGAATATTACTTAGCAACCTTTGATTCATCGTCGCTGTCTACGCAGAACAGGCCAAAGAAGCTCTCTTCTTCCCTCAACAACTTCAAAAACCCACCGAAGAAAACCCCACATTTTCTTGGGCTTTGTCTGAAAAAGTCTCTGATCCAGCACCTTGTACCAAACTTCTCTCGTTCGGGTCATTCCCAGTTTAGCTTCTGCGTCTCTAAGTGGAAGGAGGAGAGAAAAGTCAACGGCCATGGCGGGTCGTAGAGATAGAACCCAACAGCTCCGTGGATCTCGAATTGCGATCGCCATCTTCATCGGTATCATCATCGGCTGCGTATGCGCCGTTCTGTTTCCTAACGGCTTCTTCAACTCAAGCTCGTCTCTTACAGTTAATGAACGCGTCCAGGTACTCGATCTTGTGCCTTAAATCTATAGAGCTCCCTTTTAGGTTCTGTAAACAAATTACATTGATTGATTTGACCTGAATAGAGAATCCCCTGCGCTAGTCTCAGTCATTATAGGTCTTAAGTTGCAATGTGTTGTGTTTAAAAATGAAAACTTTCCTTGGTTTGAAGGTTTGACTTGGTGAAAGATGATCACTTTCTTTGTTCTTTTATGTTTGTTCAGGTTGGATCATCTTCTTGTGAATCCCCCGCACGTATCAAGATGCTGAAATCAGACTTTGCATCTCTCTCGGAGAAGAACGCAGAGCTGAAGAAGCAGGTCAGGGAGCTAACAGAGAAGCTGCGTTTAGCTGAACAAGGATCAGACAATGCAAGAAAACAAGTTCTAGCTTTAGGATCACAGATCAAGGCTGGTCCTTTCGGAGCTGTCAAGAGTCTAAGAACTAATCCAACTATCCTTCCCGATGAATCTGTAAACCCGAGACTAGCAAAGATTCTACAGGACATTGCTGTTGATAAAGAGGTGATCGTGGCTCTTGCAAACTCAAACGTAAAAGCAATGCTAGAGGTTCAGATCGCTAGCGTAAAGAGATTGGGTATAAATAACTACCTGGTAGTTGCATTGGACGATTACATTGCGAATTTCTGTAAATCAAACGACGTTGCTTATTACAAGAGAGATCCGGACAAGGACGTGGACACGGTCGGGAAAACAGGAGGTAACCATGCTGTCTCTGGACTGAAGTTCCGTGTGTTGAGAGAGTTCTTGCAGCTCGGTTATGGTGTTCTTCTCTCGGATGTGGACATTGTCTTCTTGCAGAACCCGTTTAGTCATCTATACAGAGACTCTGATGTGGAGTCGATGAGTGATGGTCATAGCAATATGACGGCTTATGGATTCAACGATGTGTTTGATGAACCAGCCATGGGATGGGCTCGGTATGCTCACACCATGAGGATATGGGTTTTCAATTCCGGTTTTTTCTATCTAAGGCCTACTGTTCCATCAATAGAGCTGCTTGATCGTGTAGCGGATAGGCTCTCCAAGGCACAACTCTGGGACCAAGCGGTTTTCAATGAGGAGTTGTTTTATCCATCGCATCCTGACTACATTGGGCTGCATGCCTCCAAGAGAGTCATGGATATGTATGAGTTTATGAACAGTAAGGTTCTTTTCAAGACTGTTAGGAAGAATCAGGAACTGAAGAAGAAGGTGAAACCAGTGATTGTTCATGTGAATTACCATCCAGATAAGCTTAATAGAATGCGAGCTGTGGTTGAGTTCTACGTAAACGGTAAGCAAGACGCGCTTGATAGCTTCCCAGATGGTTCTGAATAATTCACCGGGAAAGCAGGTTAGGCTCAAAAGTTTCTTGACATTTTGTGATTCTATTTTTACTTTTCCTTTTTTCGTGTTTAATGCATCATTGCATCATGTCTTCTGTCTTCTTTTTTGTATTATGAATTTTGTGTAACTTATGACTAAAATCTCAAGTTCTTTTTACATAATCTCAACCTTATTATTCAACATTGTTCTTTCTTGCACTATGTTTCGGCCCTTCATGTTTCCTCTGTTTCAAGCCACTTTCATAATAAAATATTTGTAATGTCTTACAAGACCTAAAAGGAATGATATATAATAGAAACATACATCTTACACAATCTATCTACAAAATAATGCAATGTGAAACAAACTTACTAGTACAATAATATATCGATTCTAGTACAAGAACCAAAACCATGAACTGAACAACACACTAAGCTCCAAACCTTTTTCTTCCGATATGCCACAACGGGTCCTTTTGTTCTTCACATATCAACTAACGACCTTTCGCGTTTCCAAGTGTAAGCTCCAGATCCTCCATAGCCACATCATGGATCCTCTCCCCTTCCCATGGGGTAACTTGCCTGTTCTCAAATTTGAATTCCGAGCTTTGACCAATCTCTTGGGTTGCTCCAGTGTTTGGAGATAACTGCTGAGGCACGGGTGGTTTCACTAGATTGAAGGTAGGAGAGGCTGGCACTGCAGAGACGCCATGAAAGGGCTGTTGTGAGAACTTTTGAAAGCTTATCCAATGACCAGAATCAACAGTGGAAGAATCAGACTCATCACATTCAGGTATAGTAGCTGGAGCATTGAACTGGCGATGATGAGTGGGACTAGCAGGTGCAGATACCGCGTAAAACGGGTAGTTGAAAGACGAAACTGACTGTTTGGCAGCAATGGACATGGACTGTTTGGTAAGAGACTCCCAAGTAGGTAACGGCTTGGGGTGCTTAGAAGTTGGGGAAGACACTGGTGGAGTAACTGGAGCACTGTTTGAGATTCTGAGCGGAGGAAGCGATGAAGGTATACCACCGTTCCTGAGGAAAGGGAAGATAGTGGAGATGTTGTTGTGTGTGTCGCCACCACGAGAAGGGCTAGGGAATGAAGAAGACGATGGACTGACTTGGTAAGAAAGGATTGGACTTTCGAAAGGACTTTGGTTATAAGAAGAGTAAGGAGTGGCACGAGAGGATGATCCAGCTATATCACCAGGAAGAGGCTTTTGTCCCTAATGGTCAAATAACATTTAACAAACGAAGAGATCTAAATATAGTAACCAAACATAACCAGATCCACTTTTAGAAACATTCACATGTAAGCTCAGATCTATACATACCTTGCGATAAGTGGTTCCGTCTTCTTCAACAACCCAACCAGCTTCAGAACAAAGAGCCTTAAGCACTTCATTGTTGTCGCAGTGCTTGGGAAGATTGTAGTTACCTTGAGCTCTGAGACCGTTATAGATCTTCGCAGCTACAGCTCTTCTCCTCCTCTCCCTCCTCCTATTGTTCTCCCTCTCTCTCCACGACGGCTTCCTCCTCGCCGCCATTGCTGCTGCTGACGTCGACGTCGCACCATCAGACGTCATCTTCTTCCCTCTCCCTCAACCACCTTCAGAATGTCTGAGGAGTTAGTGCTCACGAGGAAGACGCTTTTTCTCTTCGCTGGAATGTTACAAGAATCTTTTCCATTATTAAATAAATTTTAAAAAGAAAAACTTGATGAATGTGTTTTGACGTAAATCAGCCACGTGTCAAACTTGTTTCCAGCGAAAGGTGAGATTAGCTGTGGCGTACGTTACTTACGGTGTGGTTTTGCGCAGTGAATCAGTTGAAGGAGTACGTTTATGTGTGTTTCTCTCGAACTGTGTAAATGACCTGATTATAAAGAGAAGAGAAGAGAGACATGTAGGGTCCATCTTATTGAAGTGGGTCCCTTGATAGTATGACCGTGGAACACCCCACCTGATTGGTTTTTCGGACATGTTAATAAAAAACAAATTAATTTAAGCCTCATAACGTTTAATGATTTTTCTTTTAATTAGAAATTAATTGTCACTATAGAGCCTATAGTATGAAACAAAAACAAATGAAATGCTCCTTTTTGTCCTGATTAGTGGTGTTATGTAAATTATCATGTGCTATCTAATGATTGCTCGTATCTTTTTCTTTTTACTTTGTTTGCTTTCTTCCAAAATTAATTAAATTTTTAATTGATAACAAAGTGAAAACAAAAATATATGCAAATGGGTTTCTGATAGATGATTAAGATGATTTTTTTTACTTAACTATTATGTAGTAAAACTTGGGAAGCTTGCTCCCATGTAGTGTCACTTTCATTCTTATCATATATAGAATACTTATCACAGTAATTATTTACATAAATATTGATGAGTCAAACCTGAAACCTTTTATGTTTTCAATATATACATCTTTAATATTTGTAAGCATATTATTTGGTTGCTATGACAATCAACTATACTTGGAATTATTGTTGGGTCCTTCGCTTCATTGTTCCTGATTTTCTATAATTTTCAAAATTGAATGGTTCATTGAACATAATAGCAAAATGGGATTTGGATTTGCCCCCACATATTGACTCATCAAAGCAGATAGGATCTTCCAACGAGTAGTCACTTATTGAATTCATTTCACACGCTTTTGCCTTTAGTTATTCATATATTTGTTAGAAAAAGAATTGAAAATAATAAAGTATGTGATCTTACAGTACTGGTGATATCTTTAACTGTTCTGAAACATCTGCCATGACAGGAGAAAAAATTAGCTTACTAATTTGATGGTACAATGATGTCAAAAGAAAAATGATGGTACAGTCCTGACTCCTTCAGACAATAATCTAACTGTAGCTCTCTCAGGCCTCTCGTCTTATTTTAACCGTTGGCAAGACCTTCTAGTGCTACCCGAAGGTTTCCTCACTGTGTCCCCACAACAAACATTGGCCCAAGCCAGTCTTTCTCCTGGCTAAAACCTGTTGTTGATGCACCCGTTAATCTTTCAAGAAGTATCCCGAGTCTTGGAAGTGAAGCGGTTCGTTTCCCCAAGAGGTCCATCCAGCTGCCATTTCCCTAGCAAATAGCTCAAGGCACCGAGCTGGTTCAGACCCGGGAACATGCTTCATTAGTATTTCTACACAAAAGTCCAAGTAAAAGAAAAAGAATCAGGGAACTTGTACAGCTAGAATTTCAACAAACTGCATAATACTCTTGAATTTGATGACGATTGTGAAACAAAGATGTAGAGGTATACCTCCAATTGGGGGTTTCCTCGAAAAATCTCCAGGGATGCTTATGATTATTTTGTTCTTATCCAAGAGTTCAAATTCTGACCTATGGTTTGATTCTGCAAGCTATGACATACACACTGCTGAGAAACAGAAGCTCCGTTTGCAGTAACAAAGACAAGAGTTTACTTACTTACTTACTTACTTACTTCGGTAAACCGGTATCCTAGTAGTAGATATTCATACGGTTTATGATGAATCAGGTCCAGATCGCAAATCAGTGTACCGTCTGGTTTCACCTATAACATTTTACATTGACAGCGTGTGAAAAGTTCAAGTCATGTACGCAAACTCAGAAATCAAGAACGGGAATCGAGAATGTGCAAGTTGAGCTCAACCTTTAACCAGTACATTGTAGCTACGTACTTAACTCCCCACGCAGGGAATAGCTCTTTCTCAACAAAGTTAAGTAATTTCTCTCTATTGGTCACCCATAAAGCCACAAGAGCTCCTTCATCATGAGTAAGCTGTTTGATTGGGAGGGATAAGAAGTACCTGTTTGGTAAAGTCGGATACCTAAAACAAGAACCAAAAAAAAACATGTCTCATGAACCTCATTCAAAAACAAAAACAGCCTATTCCTCAAGTTGATATTAACATATACGACACAGGCAGAAACAAACTTTGACTTCTGATGAGCGCTTGCATTTTCCCAGGGCGGATCAATAACTATAAGATTGAAGCCTTCTTCAGCTTTACCTGCATCTATAACGATAATAAGATAAATACATTAGGCTCAGTCACCTACATGACTGATCTTTCAACAAGGGACTAATGACACCAATCAACCAGAGCTAGAAACTTTAAACGTCTATAATGAACTATAGCACAAAAGTTACCACTTACCAGGAACAAGGTTTCGGATGTGCAGTAAATCAGACTTCAAGGCAACATCGGAAAAAAAAAAAAAACATATCACACATCAACTTAGTCAAATAAAAATTCAATCTTTAGACAACAATCATAAAGGAAGCAAAGGAAAAAATTCACAACCATGTAGAAGCAACTCTTTCTAGGCATTATATATCTCCTGCTGGAAAAATCAGCTTCAACTTCTTCTTCTGTCTCGTTCACTACTAGGTTATTGAACACCTTAAACACTCTCTCTTCACTGCATTTCTCTATTGAGCAACCCATTAAGACCACATAATCAAGTTCATTTTTTTCAGATAAGATTCAGCAAAAGTGAATCGGGGGAAGACAAAACCTTCTTTATCAACACAATGTAGATTCAAACTCAATGTTATCTCGTACAAAGGAGCTTGCCACACACCTCCAAGCTCAACAAAAGAGACTTCATCGTCACAACACTTAGTCCTCAACAACAAACCACCACCATCATCGCTACTTAGACCCTTTACTAAACTCAACAACTCGGTTTCTCGAATAAACGATTCATACGCTTCCGATAAAGACCGCCTCGCCTCCTGATGACGAAGATTAAAAGCTTGCTCTCCTGCACTAGGAAGGTGAAAGCTAGGGTTTTTCTGCTTATTTCGTTTACGCTTTCTCGGATTAGGTTCGCTGGGTTGTTGAAAATTGAGATGCTGCTTTGAGTTGAAGAAACGAGAGTAGTAAGCAGACGGTGAAACCCTGAATCGAGTGTATGAACGGTTGATTATACGAACTGGGTCTAAGAAGAACCATTTAGAATCTTCAGATTCGTAGACGCCTGAATCAAGGAAGCGAGCTAGACGATTATGTTTCGCCATTAACGGCTGTTCACTCTCTTCTTCTACATCATCTTCAAACAAAACCCTCCAAAATCTTTTTTTTATAAACCCCTCAAAGTTTTGCAATTGGCCGAATTAACCTGATGCTTTTGAATGTTTACATTTAACCCTCAAAAAGATTGCCGGTGAATAACAGATTGTGTTCATTTAATTCAAATAAGCAAAAGACCTATTCTGGTCTCTAGATTTATTTATAGCTTTATGTTCTAAAGTATATAAGAATTTGATTTTTTTTTGATGGGAGGGAGATTGGTAAGCATTAAAAGTTGTGAATAATTGAAGCAGGGGTTTGGTGAGGGGTCGCTTTGATAGTTTCCCCAAATATGGGGACGGTTTGTTTTATTTGTGGGGATGGCCATTGTATACTGTGACTATGACAATCAGTGCCTCTATGGAAAGTTATGGACATATAATTGATCTAAAGCTATGTCGTTTTACATGGTAAAGAGGACTAAACAGTAAAAACATCTCTTTCTAAATTAATAAAAAAAAAAATTAATTCATATACACAAAACATAGCCTGCTTGCTGGCTGCTGGTTTGTGTGAGTTGAAGCTCTTAGCCCATCTTTATTAGCAGTCTCTTAAGCGGAGTTCTTAACTTATAATTTCACGTCTTTTTCTATTTTATTTTTTAAAATTTTTCTGTTAAGAGACGTCTCTTAAGTTTTTTATTTAAGAGATGGTTCTTAAGTTTTCTTAGTTAAAAATTAAGAAACGTCTCTTAGAAAAGTTAAGAACCTCATGCTAAGAGATCTGCAATAAACATGCCTTTATTATTGTTTGGTTTATGGACCTTCCTTTTTTCGTTTGGTTTATGGACCTCTCACATTAACAACGGGTTCTTAATTAGTCTTCCATAATCAAAATAAATAAAATTAAAAGAAAATATTTACAGCAAAATTCAATAAAAATCATATTATATATTTGTTATTAAATCATTTTTTATAAATAATATAGTTAGATAATAACATTTTTATTAGCAGTGATAAGTTAAAAAAAGAATTCTTAGCAGTGATAATGCTTTTAGATTATTATATGGTTCGTTGAATTACTTGGCTTGAAATTTTCTTTTTGGAGATTATATTTATAATACTATAGTTCGGTTTTTGTCAATATCCATAATATTATTCTGGTTAACAATACGATATTTAAATAGTTATATTGATCTGTACTTTATAAAACGTGTAATTTTTGAAATAAAACATAGTAACATTTAATAAAAATTTATTAGTCATTAATGAGTTTATAAATGTTTTTCATAAAATTTCATGGTCCTTCAATTTCATATTAAGTGTTATATTAGAGAAAATATTTTGTTATTAAATAAGTGTTGTTTTCAAATTTTCAATATATAATTTATTTTTCTATTAGTTAAAATATGATTAATATCTAAATAATTATATATTTATATAAAAATATATAAAATTAATTATTATTTTTATCTATGTTCATAAATCTAAAATAATGTTTATGATGAAATAGAGAGAGTACTCTTAACTATGATGTATCTTTTCCATTAATTTCACTTATATTATATTCTAACCCAGCACTTGCTTCCTTGGTTTCTTTTTTTTTCTGTTTACAGAAAGCTGTTTTATAAGAAAAACTGAATATTATATTTTTTTTAGATATTATGTTTAAAATATTTTTTTTTCCACCAAAAGAGAGAGCGAATTATACAAAGCAAGAAAAATTATAAGATAAGGACGGAGGAAATCTAAATTTCAAACAATAAAAAAAAAGTGACGTGAAAAATGGTACAATCGTCATTTAAATACTAAATGGGTCCCACACATCCCTGTCTTTATTAGACACCAGTCAACCATTCAGGTCAATCGCGTGTCTAAAATTACGAAAAGTACCCTTCGGTTAAATCCAAATTTTCTTTAACAAAAACCGGTTCTGTTTCTGCATAACGCCTATAGTGTCAGTACAATGCTTACGTGGTGAGTTTTAATTGGTCAACGTGGTGGGAACCGGTCGCTATAATCACTCTCTTTCCCTCGCTTCCTCCTCTTCTTTACTCTGCTTCTCTCTCTCTCTCTCTGCTTTTTTCCCTCTGCTTCTTCTAATGTGACAAACCCTAATAATCTTACATCAATTTCTCCTATCTCATTCCATCTGATTTTCACTCTCTCGCAATGCATGATCTTCGTTCTTGTAGCAGTGTCGTGAGCTGAGATTGGAGGATCTTTTTTTTTTTGTTTCTCGTGAGTCCAAATCGGATTATTGAAGAAGAAGAATGTTGGAAACTGTGGATAGCTCGGGAGTCGTTAATGGTGGATTACGTCAAGTACAGAGCTTGTGCGGAGAGAGCAGCAGCGAGGAAGAATTATCAGTGCTGCCACGTCATACGAAGGTGGTGGTGACCGGAAACAACCGAACCAAATCGGTGCTTGTTGGTCTTCAAGGTGTTGTCAAAAAAGCTGTCGGTCTCGGTGGTTGGCATTGGCTGGTTAGTGAACACTAAAGCATTAATCTTTTCTTTTCCCCATTTTTGGTAAATATGTAATCTTTGTGGGTTTTCCTTTTTCTTTTAGTGAGTGAAACGCTTCGATCCAATCTCGGTTTACTCTGGATTTATCAAATTTTAATTCAATCTATTGAATCTGTAAAAGTTTTCAAATTTGGGTTTTTTTTTTCTTGAAGTTTTGTGGAAATGATTTGTGGTTTCTGGGAAATGTCTTTTAGTTAAATGATACTATATCCATCAATGAGCTTCGATTTACTAGTTACAGTTTAACCAATTAATTGTAATGTTTCTCCTCGCATGTAATCATTAAACCAATAGCTAAGAGTGTGATTAAATCTGTAATTTTTTGGAAATCTGGCGATTGAGCTTCTTTGCATGCATGTTAGCATTTAAGTTTTTATCATTATTGTTTTGCTGTGATTTTACAAGTGTTCAACCTTGCATTTGGTGTTCTTTAATTAGTTAGGTTATTCATGAAGCCTTCATTGATTTTTATTTTATTATTTTCTTATTAGTTTCTCTTAGATTAAAATTTTCTTTAAAAAAAAAAGCTTCTGAAACATCTTTAGTAGTAGTATCTTATGTTGATGTTTCCTTGCTGAGATTCAGGCTCAATCTCAGGAATCAGCTATAGGGGATTTTTTGAGTTTTTTAACATTATAAAAGTTAGGCAGGAAAAAATAAAAAAGAAGAAGGCAACTTTATTTTTTTACGCGCCTGTTGAAAATAACATCATATCAAATATGCACTTGTTATCTAATTCTCCATCATGTTTCTCTAACTTTATGGATTCAAGCTGGCTGTTTTGAAATTGAAGAGTCTTTGATTAATGATATAATCATTTGTTTTCTTCTTTCTTTTTGTTTAGTTGAGTCATTTTCGTCCCCAAGCAGTGTCACTTCTGTCTACTTTTCTTATCAAATCTTTGGTTGGTTTAGTTTATATTATAATTTGTTCTTCCAAGTTCCTTTTTGTTTATACTCTCTCTGTGTATGTGGACAAAAAAGTTGTGTAGTAACTTCACCATCCCTGGCTTTTAACTTTAAGGAATAATCCGAATATTATATACGATTTTCTCAGTACTACGAATATATATATATATTATCATAATAGTGATACCACATTCCACCAGTTCTTGTCTCTCAGAATTTCTATGCAGATAAGAAAAAGTTTACATTATATGGAACCATATCATATCTACTCTTCTTCTTCCAGAGCTTATTTAAATGAATCTGTCTGTACTTGTTTATGGAGTACTATATTTAATCCGAATCATTGTTGTCCCTTTTAGGTGTTGACAAATGGAATAGAAGTAAAGTTGCAGAGGAATGCACTCAGTGTTCTTGAAGCTCCTACTGGAAACGAAGATGACGATGATCTTGATTTAGAAAACACACTGAGGAATGGTTCTGATATGAGTATGTTTGATTCCTTTGCTTTCTGCTGTTTTTCCGTTTTTCAGTTAAAAGAAAAGTAATGAATTTTCAGAGGATTCTGTTTAGTCTCCAGTGAGTTACTAAGTGGCATATTGTTCTTTGGACACATAAAAGCTGTAAAGTTTTTAACTGATTTGCTCAGACTTGTTACTATGACAAGTTGTTTCTTTTCCAGCATCTGAGGACACTCTGAAGCCTCATAAGTCGAAGGTAAGAAGGCAGAGATCATCTCGGTCATCTCACAAGACCCTGAGCAGGTCTCCATCATCTGACTCCCAGTCAAAAAGCTCTGGTTTTACTCCACCTCAAAACATGGTATGCATTTGTTTTGAGGTTTATTCCATTTTCTATTGAACACAATGCGGCTGATCTTAACTTCACTAATGCGAGATTAAATGCTTTCACGCAGAAGGTTGATCTTAGCAAACTTGAAATGCCTGCTTTACTCAAATATTGGCAACATTTCAACCTTGTAAGTTGATTTTACGAAGAAAGAAAATCTTACTCTTTACTCACTCTAGAACTCTGCTTTTGTATGTGCTTGCTCTTGAATAAACTCCTTGTAGGTGGATGCAATTCCAAATCCATCAAAGGAGCAACTAATTGACATTGTTCAGAGACACTTTATGTCTCAGGTACATTTGATATCCTTCTGAGACTTCACTTGATTCGTCTTATGTGTTATAATTTTGGTTCTGTAGATACAATTAAAATGTTATGATATTTTCAGCAAATGGATGAGCTTCAAGTTATTATGGGGTTTGTCCAAGCTACAAAGAGAATGAAGAGAGCGTGCAAGTTGCAATCAAAAGAAGCCAGAAACACTGATCTTAACTGCATCAGCTAAAAAGAAACAAGCCCCTGACTTTATAACAGATCCTGTAAGTACAGTGATGCCGACTTGAGTAACCATTTGTGGCTTGCTGCTGCTAGTCTTAGATCGTTCTGGAGATGTTTGGCTAAGGAGTAGAGTGTTGTTTCTTCTTGCTTCTCTTGTTTAGCCGTGTAAAAAAAAAAAAAAAACTAATGACCCTGAAACCAAGAAACATGACTCTCTAAAGCTCCCAATCGAAATCACTATATGTTCTGATATTTGGTTTGTTAGAATGTAAATTTGTTTTGATATGACTTCTCTCACTCTTTCTTTTGTTTCAAAACGATTGGTTACCATTGTTTCATACACAAGATAAAACGAATAAACCCTCACGACGGTCTCTTTTTCTGCCTCCTTGCCCTTTCTTCTTCGCTTGACTAGTCCTTTAGTGGAGAATGAACGTATACGAACAAGAATCGCTGTTCATAGACGACGATAATTGTAAGAGTTAGCCAGGTGAAGAATGATGATGCATGGCATGGTGAGTTACTTACTAAAAAACTGTCTTCCACCGTTAACTATGCACCAAACAACTAATTACTAGAATAAGATAAATCGTATATTAAAATTTAATAATATTTTCTTAGAAGTTTTCTATTGTTCGGTTCTTAACTTTGGTGTCTCACACTAGAATGAATTGAGTTCTCAGATGTTAATTTAAAGTATCTAAAGGAATTTTAAATGAAATATTTTGAGACAGTAGCTCAACATTTGAAAATCTAATTAATTTAAATAAAGTATTTTTTTTTGTTTATTGTGAAATATCTAAAACTAAAAACCTTTGCAATGAGGTTGCTCTTACGATTTCTGTGTATATGCGTTAATTAAATAAGTAGAAATATATTGGTAAATATGATTTCTACTGTAGAATCATTCAATGCTAAAAAAACAATATGAATATCAAACATATCTCTAGAAAAATTTGTAATCCTGGTTTAGAATACTCTGCCATCCCATAAAATGAAATGATCATACGATATTTTTCTTCGTAATTTTGTTTTCTGTATTTTTATTATTTATTAAAATATCAGCCTGCGGAATTTATCACATTCCGCAAAAGCGTTTATTATTACATTCACGGTACATAATAATAGCTAGTGTGATAATGATAATTAATGTGATGTATCTCTAAGCTTTGGGACAGAAAACGATGGAGTAGTTAGCATTGGTGCAAGTAAAAAGGCTCGTGTTTTTGTCGTCGTAAGCGTAGCTATACGCTCTAGGGCAAGCTGCTTTAAATATCTTCGACAACTCTGTCGGGGGACAAGTCTCCAGCGTATTGAAAGCACCGGTGCAACAATACTCAGGCTTTTTAAACGCCTCGCATGCGCTCTTACACGCCACGACATTCCCCCCGCCCATAACGCGTTGGTCGGGCGGACAGCTCCCGTTCAGGTCCGAATCGCATCCACCGTTTCGGCAATCTCCTGTCCCGTCTCGTGTTGTGAGTGCCATCTGGATGTTGTAACCGTCCACGAGGCTTACGTCGTAGTTGTCCATCCCGCCACCAGTGCCGATTGTGAACTCGGCGAGTGTGACCGGTGGAACTCCTCCTGCGCCTGCGCATTTTAGTTTGTTGCCGCAGTCTCCGGTGAGGCAACTTCCCGTGCCTGAGGCATCGAAGTTGCAGCCCGTTCGGCCCCATATACGGCCAGACCATCCCGCAGGTGCGGTTACATCGACGGCAGCTCCTGGGGCTAACTCAAATCCCCCGTCGTTGAGTTGTACACCGTTGTCTCCGGTGAGGATTCCCGGCCATACGGTGAAACTGCAGCTGTTCCTGATGCTGAAGACGGTGCCGGATACGACGGAGATTGTGCCTTGCATAATATACATTTTATGTAGTTATATTAGAGATTGTATTACAGCATGAGGTTTTGAAAATATATATATTAATATTTAATTATGAACTGTTTAATTTTATGAGAAATTTAACTCGAATTATCTATGTAAATAATTTTTGGGTTAATTTTTTTTTAAAGTTAAAAATCTTAAAATTAAATATTAATATAAATATATATATATATATATATATATATATATTTTATTTTATTTTGATTAATCTGGGGGTATCTCAGGCCCATGGAGAGGCCCAAACTAATTTCCAAGGGGAGGTGCAGCCCACGGATAGACCCTCTCTCCGGGTATTCAAATGGGTCCTAAAGCATGGGCCCATATCCGTGTAAGGTGACCAGGATAATTGTGACTTAGTTTCGCGCAGCAGGTGGATCAAACCTGAAACGTGTTGGCGTCCTAGTCCCGTCTCCTTACCACTCGACCACAATCACCCGGTCAATATATATATATATATATTGAGAATTTCAAAACTAAAATTTCTATTATATCCTTTGAAATACTTATATTATATCTTTTTCTATGCATGAAACAAATACGTTTGTGAAAAAAACTTATGCGAATGCTGAGAAGAACAATGATTTACTAGAAGATAAGAGCATAGTGTATGTATGCATGTGTGTACAATATACCTGTAGCTATGATGAAGGAGAAGAAGAGAAGGTGTAAACCAGAGAAAAGCGCCATTTCTTTTAATCTCAAGTATTAATCGAATGTGTATGTTATGAATGAAAGTTAATGGCACGGATCCCTCTATTTATAGTGATTTTTTTAAGTGTGCAAGCGACTGAATTTTATCATTTCTTCAAACAATATTTTAATATTCTTTTATTAAAACTGGCATGTGAATATGTCTTTTTATAAAATTGAGAGACCTGGCTCTGTTTAAATTAGGATTAGAATTAATCAACTTTGATACAAAGTTCGAGTCAAACCGAAAGAATGCATACAAGATAAAGGCCATATTTGTTAATCCGGTTACAAATAGTTTTTTTTTAAAAACTGAGAAATAGTTACCTTAACCATGTAGAATAAAAATAAAATTAGTATCCGAACCAAACTAAAAATGTGATAAGTTAGAAGAAAATATAATTTAGACAAGGATATACCAAGCATCAAACTACATCCAACTGGCATGTCACAGTTTTATTTACATACAACTGGCCATCACAGTTTTATTTGATTTACTTTAGTTCTAGTTGTTTAAATTAGAAAATCACTAAACTGAAATAAGTGAAGAAAAAGAACGAATAATCTCATATATATATTTAAATTCCTTAAAAGTTATCACGGCTATTAAAATTAGTGACTACTTTTCAAAATGTGCGAGATTATATATAAGAAGGATAACTGTATTTAACGTTTTTTTTTGTTACTGGCTTTCAACTGTATTTAACGTTGATACTCCCTCTATTTCATTATAAGTGTCACTTTAAGTTTTTGCACACGAATTAAGAAAACAATTAATTTTGCATATTTACTATATAAAAACACAATTACCTATAAACCTAACCATATTTCAACCAATAAAAAAAATAATCTGCAACATAAAATTAATAAATTTTGCATCGAAAGTCGAAAACGACACTTATTTTGTAACAAAAAAATTTCTCTAAAATGACATTTATTCTGAAACGGAAGGAGTATATGTTATAAAGAGATACTAATATATAGTGTATCAATCCAAATCTTATTTTGTACAAAAGAATTATTTCAAACTGTACTAAGAAGAAAAGTTGAAGTAAATATATATATCAGAATTAAATTTTGGCCAAGTTACAGACAGAACTAAATTCCACTAGTGGTTCTTTCACGGCCATAATCAAAAATAAATGCAGAAAACGATTTATAGACGACTTTGTAAGTGAAGCAGGGGTTAGGGAGACTTTGACAAAAACATACTATGTAATTTAGTCCGTAACTTATGGTTGAATATTCTTTTTTTTTTAATGAATGATAAATTTATTCAAAGAAAAAATACATTCTTTTTTACAAGTTTAAATTGAGCTTAGATATTAAAACCAATAAGAGGCTGAAAAAAAATCCAAAAAAATAGGTTTAAGTTCTTGTTGCAATCCACATTTGCAAACCATCTTTCAAACCACCATCTCCTATTGCTTGTAGTGAGAGCAAACGATTCCTGATATTCTTTTGTAATGGTTATTTCCTTGGTAAAGCCAAATTTAATTAAAGGTATCTAAAACAACAAATTATATATCATTTTCTAAAGATTCTATACGTAACTTGTACATGTGATTCATTAATTTGTCCTTTAGTTCTTAGTATGTTCAATTAATCAGAAAGTTTTGAACTATAATTTTCTTGCAGCCGGTCTAAGTCGTGTGTCCTTTTGCTTACTGATGTTGAGGATATGCGAGGTTAACGGAAAGCTTAGTAGATATGGCAATTGCCAATTGGTGATTACTTTTCTACTATCATGATCATATGCATTTATTCAAAGATCCAAAACACACGACACAACTTGAATTTTCTTGTACGAGTTTATTTCGCTTTCTGTTTTTGTCATTTTAGGTTTTTTATTTTTCACGTACGTCAAAATACTAGTATTGTTTTACGTATCTCAATTTGTTTTAAAAAAATATTATAATTATCAATAAAAACTTTAAATTTTATATAAATGTGTGGCAGCTTTTTCTAATAGAACTTTCTTGTACAAGAGAGGCCCCGTTTCATTAAATGAATTGACTTTTTTAACAAAAAAAATAATCTTGTTTTGCATTTTTTTCCTATTAATTTATTTATGAGTAATAAGAAAGAAAGACACTAAAATATGTGATTGGAATATACTTGATAGCTTACATGATTCTGACATTATATTTGAAATACATAATACTTAACCATTCAAGTAAAGCGAGATTTTAATAGTTGAAATGATAATTTTGTGTATCTTATTACCCTTCTAATATTTACTTTCTTTACAAAATCATACATATTTACTATTTTAATTACACTAAATTCGTTCCTAGAAAAAACTAGTCGTTTCAAGACGGTTAAAAGAATTTTAGCATGCATAGACTGTCCCTTAAAATCCGCGGATACATGTATGAATGCCAAGTAAACTTTCAAAAATCGGAAGCAAAATAATTTAAAAAAAATTGGAAAATAAAAACATTTTCTTCTTAGATTTGTCACAATAAGATTTGTAGAAGATTTTTTAGATAAATAGGATTTAGTTTCCATTTAATACAATTATGTCCTTATATTTACCTAAATATAAATAATATTTTATTATTTATTTTAGTTTTTTAAAATTAATAAAGTAAAAAATATATTAACAAAAAGAAAAGAAGTAAATAAAGGAAAAAAACGGTGAAAACAAAACAGTTGTAAAAAAAATTTTATTTTCCCTAACCACTTCCATCGGACTCCTCCTCTTCTCTGCCGACAATTCAAGTGATTTCAATGGTGATTTACGGTGAGATAAAAGCATCATGTTTTTTTCCACCCGAGAGCTTCGTTTTTTCGTTGTTAATCTCATTATTGTCTTTTTTTTTTGTTATCAGCCATAGATTGAAGAATTGAGGATCTTTTCTTACTCTATGGTTTCGTCGGACAAATCTAAGAAGAAAGTGTCGATGAAGAAGAGAGAGATACAAGGAACGATGGAGATAGAGATCGTGTGAAGAGAAAATCGTGGAGAAAATATACTTAGAGATATTTAGGATAAATTTAGGAAAGATATTTAACGAAATTTGTAAGTTTCTATTTTTACTTTATTTGGCTAAAATATACATCATATGTAAGTCAGAAAGCTGTAGAGAGAGTGGAAACTACATTCTGCCACAGACTATTATAATGTAAAAGGCAGAACAAGGTATGACGTGTAAAAAAAAGGTATTTCACTGACTCTTGGATAGAATTTGTAAAAAAGTCGCAGGTAAGCTAAAGACATCTAGCTAGAATAATACGAGACAAAATTTAGTTAGATTAAATTATAGAAGAAAGTGTAGTTTATATTTTCTATCCATGGTACACATATGTATTATACTTTGTATTCGATTACTACATTACGTTGATGGCTAGAATAAGTATTATACTCTAGCTATGACATTAAATAAAACATAGTTCCAGAATTTTTAAAAAATAAATTTAAACATAAAAGTAGATATACTTTGGTTTCTAATGATTTATATATTTTTAAATAATTTTTGACCTTATTTTACTATATTTTCTACAACACAAGGACAAAACCTGTTCAAAATGACTAAAAGTATCAAAAAATTTATTTAGACAAACAAACATCGAAAATGTATTGTTTTTCCAATTCTCCCAATAATTTATGATCATTGATTAATAATGTGTATTTACAGACCTATGTTCCCGTTGCACTGAGGGAGGGGGTGTGAAAAATTTAAATCCAATTCGATAGCCTTAACGACCGACAGTTACAAGTGTCGTGTTTATTACGTAATCCTTAAATAAACTTTCCCAAATTCTCGAAGACCTCTCATTGCTTAGTCTCGGTATTAAATTTACTACTACTAGTTGCTTACATATTTCATAATATTTTCTTCATACATCATTTACAGCTTTGAAAAAAATCTCATTCTTCTTTTTTTTTTTGAACACACACAAAAAAGTATCTCTCATTCATAGGATCTTATTTCCAAACAGAGGCGGACCTATGTGTACGGTAGGAGTGTCACTTGAACCCGGTTAAATTATAGAACTTAGATTTTTAAACTTAAGAAAAATGGATATTTTGGCTACTTTGGTTGAAGTATTTGTAGCCGACACCCCTAAAGTCAGTTCAAGTAATGATTTCATCTCTAAATAAAAAAGACAATATAATAAAAAAAAAAACACACAGTTGTGATGGGTCCACAACTGTGTTTCCAAGTAATACAAAAATAGCATAGATCAAAGTAGAGATGAAATTAATGGTCTAAGAGCATGTTTATTGGAGGCTCTTAGTGGGTCTCTTAGCGGGTGGGACCCACTAATTCCTCCAAGCAACATCCCTTAAATTTTTTAAATAAGGAACCCATTTGCTAAGTCCCTTACACTGTTCGCGGGCCCCACTGACACGTGGCGGCCCGCGATTGGTGTTTTTAATTTTTTTTTTTTTTTTTTAAAAAAATAACAAAAAAGACAAGGACCCCAATAAACATGCTAAGGGATCAAAAGCAACTAGAAGGATTGTTTGGTTTTAGGTCTTAGGCCATCTTTAACCCTAGCACCCCATTTGGGGTGCTTATTTTTGGTTTTTTCTTTTTTTTTCTTGTTTTTAAAGAAAAAAAAAAAAAATTAAAAACAGACCAATCACGGGACGCCACGTGTCAGTGGGACCCGTGAACAGTGCAAGAACCAACAGAAAAGGGGTGCTTATTTAAGCACTTTTAGAACTGGTGCTTGCACTGTTTGCGGGGTCCACTCACAGTGGACCCCGCAAACAGTGCAAGCACCCTTGCTAAGCACCCCGGGTTAATGATGCTCTTAGGTTCTCCACCACTTTTCTAACCAAAGACGGCTAAGAGAGAGGCTCAAAGCTCGTTCTATCATTACCCGATACACACACTTGAGCATGCAAAAGCACATCAAGAACAGAAAGTAGCTGGAACGATATATCTCTTGGAATAGTAAGAAGAGCACTGCGACATGTGTTTTGTATCTCCATGTCATTCGCAAAAAAAAAGGGGATAATATATCTCTTCTTTCTTCTTTTTTTTTTTTTTTTTTTGGGGGGGGGGGGGGGGGGGGGTTGGGGTTTGGTCATGTGACACTTCACCGACCAAATCAGAAAATGTCTATCTATCACCTCTTGTTTTTAAATAAAGTAACACACTTTCGTCAGAATTCAAATGAATCAGTGATAAAAAAAAAAGTTAGTCCAGAAGGGCATCGTGGTTTGGCTTAAATCATAGACTGCATTCCGCACACAAAAAAAAAAGTCATAAGAAGAGAGTTTTGACTAAGCAAAATAAAAAAAGTTTTGCAGTACTTCTATGGATTTGATGTAGCCGGTACACTGTTTATCTATAGGTTCTAGTTTCCGTCTTTATTACGTAACCTTTCAATTATTTTTCTATGTGCAGTAGTAAATTTTCATAAATTCTTGGAGACCCCTCATTGCCTTGTCTTTTTATTGACAATGTAATGTTCCTAATAGGTATTTGAAGTCAATTCAATCGGTTCCTAGATCCCATTCCACACCACGGATAGAGTTTTAATTTTTTGAAGGCTTGAATATCTTGTTTACCAGACAATGCAATCGCTAGATGTTTTTTTTCTGTGTTTTGGCATCACTTACACAATATTACAATTCTCTCCCGATAGATCATTCATTTTTAATTACTTTAGTTCAATCATTATTAACTATTGAGTTTTTTACGGATGTGTGACTGAATATGTAAATGCACTTTGATGATATAGATAACTAAACTATTTAAAAAAAAATATATATAGCACAAATGAAATGTTACCTAATTGTTCTCTTTTTTTCAAGTTGAATATAAGAGATAAATTGTCGTTCAAAAAGGGGGAAAAGGGAAATTTCCTATGGATGGACCGAAACGATCTACAAGATGGTAGACTCCTGATGGATGGACTACGAAGGACGACACTTTCATGTAGAAGATTGTTTGGTTTTCGAAGAGGATCTGTACACAAATGATCAAACCCGAGTTATGATCAAACACGTGAAGTGCAGAGAAGTCATGGATATGAATTGCAGTTGAAGTTGAGGATGGTAAGAAGTCAAACCAATACTGTTAAAACTGAATTTTAAAATCTTTAAACCGCCCCGTGCGATGGTAATATTCTAGGTGGCACATACACGATCTCAAAAAAAAACTTTTAAGGGGGGTTATTGGCAGACGTATTTGTATAGAATTTGTGAATTTTAAGAATTGATAGATTTTAAAAGTTATGTGGATTTTAAAACTATATATACATTAACTTATGAATTTGATCATAAGTTTTCTTAGATTGCTATAGATTTTTATGAATATGTATTACTTTTTTATCATTCTTTTTGTCAATTAATAAATATATAATTTATATTATTGTAAATTATATAGCATTTTTTTTCAAAACATGTTTTTTTTGTTAAAAAGAAAAATAATAATGATACATACAAAATTATATTAATATGATAAGATGAATATTATATTAACAAATTTAACCATATTATGTTTTTTAGTCATTTATATGTTATTTTAGTTTTTAATAATTAATGATAAGACAATATAAATATAATTGTATATTCAAAAATTAGATTATATAAAACTAATTATATAAAATGTAATGTATGAATAATATATAAATATAATTATATATTTAAAAATGTAAGACTCAGTTGTGGACATATATTTTGGACTAGAAGTTCAATAGATATTTGGTAAGAATAATTATTTGTTTTATAGTTTTATATCACATGGATTTTGAAAATCTCATGGATACATATCATATTGTGAAAGTTTAGTCATTTGAGTAAAAATTAATAGAATTCATGTCTCAATAACACTAAATTCATTTAGAATTAGAAAATCAATAAAAACTAAACTTTTTGAATAACAAGAGATTTAGATGAATTTTGAAAATTCTTAAATCAATAACAATAGATTCTATCAAGATTTTTGAAATCCATAAACCAATAACAAGGGATTCTCAAAACTTTCAAAGTCCATGAGAATTCTATTGCCAATAACCCTTACTAATAGATTGTTAACCCTTACTAATAGATTGTTAATCTACATACCCATCCAATCATTAACAAGAGACAAAAAAAATTGTTGATTGAATTGTAGATGTAGAAATGTAACTGTAAGATCTAGTTTGTAGTATTATTTATGTAGATGTATGTTATTTTGTTGTAGAAAGTTACCATTTTAAAAATACTTGAATAGTTGTTTTTAGAAAAGAAAAGTAAAACATAAACAAACAAACAAAAAATAGATTTTAAATGCTATAACAAGTTTTAACTTTAAAAATAAAATTACAAGTTATGATTAGTGGTTTAAAAATAAATGGGTCGACGAGCTATTTCCCCACGAGAACTATCATATAGCATCAAATCCCCACCAAACTATGACCTAGTGTCAAATCTCCATGATTTGAAAGTTATGAGCTTATTTCTCCATGAATTAACAATTTCGAAGGTATTTCTCCCCGAATCGATACTTCGAAACTTAATTACCCATAGACCATGGTTTTAATTGGTTTATTATTAACCAAATAGTTTAAACCGGTTAAACCAAACTAAAATTAATTTTAAACATTTTTTATTAAAGAATATTGTTTTCCTTTTTGTTTAAATTTCAAAATATAGTTTTTTTTAACTTCAAAATTTTTTTAGGTTTATATTTTTGTGTTTTCTGAAATTTAAAAGAAAAAAATTACATCAAAATTTTATTTTTATAAAGTTTAATAAAATCACAATGAACAAATAACCTTGTTAAATTTGTGTGTTTTGGGAAATTTGAAAGAATTTTTTTTTTTATAAAAATATATGTCAAAAATTCTAATTTTGTTGAAAATTTAATTTACTTCAAAATTCAACAAAACATAGATTTTGACATATACTTTTACTTTCAAATTTGTTCATTGTAATTTTATTAAATTTTGTAAACATAAAATCTTGATGTAATTTTTATTTTAATTTTTTTTAAAAACGCAAATAATTTTTAGAAAATAGGAAATATTTTTTGAATTAAAAAAATCTATATTTAAAATTTCAACAAGAAGAAAAACAATATTCTTTAATAAAAAGTGTTTAAAATTAATTTTGGTTTGGTTTAGCCGGTTTAAACTATTTGGTTAATAATAAACCAATTAAAACCATGGTCTATGGGTAATTAAGTTTCGAAGTATCGGTTCGGGGAGAAATACATTCGAAATTGTTAATTCGTGGAGAAATAAGTTCATAACTTTCAAAGCATGGAGATTTAACACTAGGTCATAGTTTGGTGGAGATCTGATGCTATATGATAGTTCTCGTGGGGAAATAGCTCGTCGACCCAAAATAAATAAAGCTAGTTAAAGTTCAACAAATCATATCATAGTTGACTTCAAATATCCACTAGTTGAAAGTCACGTGTACACATGTACTCACGTGGATCTGGGGACCACTACGACACGCCAATTAAGTTAAAAAATTAAATAAAAAAGACAATATAATAAATAAAAAAACAAGTCAGTTAAATAATTGTCAAAAGCTTTTTTTCCATCGTTGGTCCCCTCCCTGTCTCCGGCCAATCTTAGCCCTTAAGCGAACTTTGCTCCGCGCAGTATTGCGATCAGTCTTGGATCCCTTCATCACCGTCGTAATTGAACTCGTTAACCAATCGGTACGTATGTATTCCGATTATTACTTCGTTTTAGATTGTTCCAGTTCTGCTTTTGTTACTATCTTCTTCTTTGTTTTAGATCGTTGCTTGATTAGCTTGATTCCGGTATTAGTGTGGTTTATTATAATCTCCGGAATATATAACCGGATATTTTAGTGGTTTAACATAGAGATCTGGAGGTTTATTGAATCCTTATGTAGCTCTAATGATCCAGCAATTAATTGTTTATTGAATCCTTATGATTTTTTTTGGGAAAATTATTTTAGTGAATTAAATTGATGTTACAAAATCGAAAATATACAATATAGAGAATTTTCGAAAAAATAGATAATTACGTAAACTAGTGAAAAGATATAAATTGAACAAAAGTGAATTTGAGGATGGTTTCCTTAGAATAGTCTTATTCAGTAACAGGTAGTGAAATAAAGTAGTAATCTTTTATTTATTTCTCTATATGTGTTTTTACTTATTTCAAATTATTTTGTGATTAATTTTATTGTAGGAGTTAGAGAATCAGAGGTTTGTCTGGTGAATCATGTCTGATATACCTTCTTGTTCTAGCGGCAACAATACAAACAGCGATGATTCGAGTAACTTTGAATGTAACATCTGCTTTGACTTGGCTCAAGACCCCATTGTCACTCTCTGTGGTCACTTGTTCTGTTGGCCTTGCTTATACAAATGGCTCCATCTCCATTCAACCTCTAATGAATGTCCCGTCTGCAAAGCCGTGATCCAAGAAGACAGGTTGGTTCCTTTGTACGGTAGAGGCAAATCATCTACCGACCCTAGGTCCAAGTCCATTCCTGGAATCCAAGTGCCTAACCGTCCATCAGGACAGAGACCTGAAACAGCGCAACCTCCCGAGCCAAACCATGGTTTTGGTCATCACGGTTTTGGAGGGTTCATGGGAGGTTTTGCAGCTCCTGTGGCGAGTGCTAGGTTCGGGAACGTTACGTTGCCTGCAGCGTTTGGAGGTTTGATACCTTCGTTGTTCAACCTCCATTTCCATGGATTTTCTGATGCTGCCATGTATGGAGCTGCTTCTGGTAGCTTCCCTCATGGGTTCTCGAACCCTTTCCATGGAGGACACTCGCATATGCATAGTTATAACCGGTACACGGGGCGACAGGGACAACAAGACCATCACTTGAAGGCATTGCTTTGCTTTGTTTTCATCATCGTTGTGTTTTCACTCATCTTAAGCTAGTGAGGCAAATCAGTTAGATAGCTTTGCTTCTACTTGTTTATTTGAGAAATGTATGCATAAACCTCGAGAAATTGTGTTATGATTTGGCTTGTAATCTTGTACTTAGCAAAATTGTTCATATGTTAATATTATCGGATTCTCGTACTGATGTTTCTTCAAAACTTATCTTGTTTAGATAATTATATACCATATCCTGGGGCTGGCTCAAAATTGAATTATTGGTTTAGCATGGGTCCATATCCGTGTAAGGTGACCAGGATAATTGTGACTTAGTTTCGCGCAGCAGGTGGATCGAACCTGAAACGTGTTGACGTCCCAATCCCGTCTCCTTACCACTCGACCACAATCACCCGGTCATCAAACACGTTCTTGGAGCCACTTATTGTACTGAAAGGTCTTGAATTAGAGGCTACGGTGAATCTAGCGATGGCTCAATCCACATTAATGTCTGAACGTCTTTTTGTTCGTCAAGGGATTGTCTCTCGGATTACTTGTCTTCTTCCAATTTTGGCATATGTTTTTACAGCAAGTAGATGTTATCTAGTGCTAGCTTTGGAAGACGAGACAATATGCTCCCTATACTTGGTTGTAGCTAGCTACCAGAAGAACCGTCTGCCTAGGGGGTAGAAAAATACTCGTTCTATTATGATTTGTTCTCACATTATTTATCTTTTTTTTTGAAGTTGTTAATGTAATGTATGCATTTATATAGATTTCAGGAACTATAACCCAATTATAGTTTCTTCTTCCTTAGAAAACAGTAAAGGAGTTTATGTATATATGATTATTTGTTTCTTGAAGTATTAGATCTGCATGCAAGCATATATATATAACGTATCTAGTACTATGTGGCTATGTCTCAAATTGTATATATCAAAAACATGCATGCAGCTTTATAAAATTTACATATGTAAAATAAGCATGGGACCGAATGGTTATATACATACAGATATTTAAGTCACATGAACTCAATGCATCCAAATTTTTAACTATTAGGAGGTAGGATATATACGGATCAAACCTTTCAGAAGAAAAAAAGACGCAAGTTATGGCTTATGGACTCACGGAAGCGTATCCATGACTACTATAAATGTTTTATATGAAATCTATCTTTGAGACCCATGGTATTTTTCAAATTTTGGTCAGAGAGTTCACACAACACAAATGCAAAATCTACAATATATTTTTCTCCAGTCATATACTTCTGATGTATTTTATCTTCAAAACTTCAGATGCATGTGTATATTCCATAGATACATGAACATGCATTAACTAAAAGCCTTCTATTCATGCACTCATGACACATGCTTATTTATTATTACGATCGTCTCTTTGTGTAACGTGTCATATGACGCCCTATGCCTTCATTGATGACATAAACCTGAAGATTTAATAGATAGAACTCGTTTGTAGTTTGATCTAAGAAGACAAAAATTACTAACTTAATATTCTAGATTCTTTACGTTTGTTGTTTCGATATTATCATATGGGGGTGTTTATTATCCATTACATCATACTCCAGTTTGAAGCAGGATTCTACTTTAACGTATAAAATCGCGTGAATTTTTTTTTTTTTGAAACTTTGATAAGAGTAATCGTAGTTGTTGAGTTTTAGCATCCAATTCTCTTAGGAAACAAGTGAAGCGAATTTCAAGAAAAAACGATGTCCCAACAGATCAATTTTGGCATCTTAATTTATTTATTTATTGCATTTAAGACATGAAATAAAAATATCGTATTGTTAAAATAGGTGGATCAAATAGTGGTTGTAGGGCTGAGGTTCAAGATCGATTCTTACACAATGTATTTTGATATTTTATGGTGTATTGCAATGAGGTGTCTAAATCTGCGAATGTTTACGCTTTTTTTGGTTGACAGCTTGTGTTTGCAATATGAATATAATTTATTTGAAATAAAATGATCATAAAAAGTGCTAAAAGGAATACAGGGAAACAAAAAGACAGGTCTAAACTCCAAAGAGTAGAAAAGTCGTACCACTAGGATTTGAGATATTATTCCACTTCACATTTGGCCCACGCGTCTTGCTTTTTCTGCATTTGTTTTTATGATCATGGTTATAAGTTAATACCATGCGATGAAAACTCAAATTCTATTCAACGCAACTACTATCATACTAGATAAAGGGAACGAGCTTACATATGTGCTTAAAATAAAGGACTTCAACTTCCTTATTGAAGTTATTTTTTTTCTTTAGCATGAATATCAATTAATTAAAAATAATATTAGTTCTTACAATCAAGAATTTATAATAAATTTCCCCCCAGAGGATGTTATTTAATAGTAAAACCGTATTGATTATAACTAAATTTAATTTTAATTATATTTATTTTTAATTATATAATAGCAACAATAATCGATTATTCTAAAATCTTAGTTCAGGATATTTGACAGTTATTAGATAATTTGAACTTTGGAAGGGAAAGAGCAAAGACAAACCCACTCTCTGACCATGTGCCCATCCTTATGAGCCAAAAATGAAACTAAAAATAAAAGGTTAAGGAAATAAAAATGTATAAGAAAATTTTCAAATTTCAATCATTGAAAAAGAGAAGACTACCTACAACCAATAAGCAAAAAAGCGTGGAAGCAATATTGCAAAATGCTTACCAGCGTTACAATATACTTTTAAAAATGGATTCAATTTTTTTATATAATATAATTTCATTTACGATATTTATAAATTGTGATTGGGAAATACGAACGTAACTAAGAGTAATTGATAAAGAGAGAATGAGAGTAAAATTAATGGAAAAATAATATAATAATCTAAACTATTAAAACTGAAATACATTTAGTATTTAACCCTAATATTTCCTAAATAATTACTATTGAATGCCACTGATATTATTTCTGCATTCAAACACTATTTCTTAATAAGAAAAAAATAAATCTGGGCTAAGCCCATTAATAATCTTTATCATTAGAATTGAATACTTCATAAAAAATGAATATGTATTATTCAAAAATTTATAATAAAAACAAAATTATACATATATATAGCATTAAATTAGTTTTATTTTTATTCATATTCATATAAACTACCAACTATATTTGAACTACAAAAAAGATAATAATGTTAATAATTTTTTATTATAATATGAACTTTTTCATTTACAATAACAAAATCATGTAACTTTTCATAAAAATTTAATGATTAAAATACATACTAATATTTATTATAAATGGTTATATATACAAACAAATACAATATATTATCATTTGTAAGATATATATCTAATAAGAATAACTAATATAATTTATAAATTAAAAAAAATAATCACCATATAATACATATATACAATTAGGTCTAGGACAGATCAAATATCTAGGAGATTCTAGGATATACGGATTCGGATATGCATTTGTCGGATTCGTAAAATTGTTATCTGGATTCGGATATTTGGAGTTAGAATATTCATACTAAAATCCAAATACACGCAACCACCCGAACCTGTTTTTTTAATTTAAAATAAATTAAAAACTAACTATTAACCATCTATTTAGTCTATTTAAAATTATTATTTAAAAAGCTTAAGAATCATTAAAAATTAATTTAAAATTTTAGTTATTTTATATAAAAAATATATAATATACATAGATAATTATAACTAAATTTTAAATATTTAATATCTGCATCTGAATATCCAGACTTAAAATTTTGCTATCCGAATTTATAATTGGATCAATCGAATCCGTAAAATTATTATCATGATCCATGAATATCCGTTTTTCGAAGAGGATAATATCCCGAATCGGGTAATGGATATTGAATATTAAGTTCAAGTCATATATACAATTATATCAAACAAACTGCTTAAAATATTAGACATTCACAAAAATAACACCCGCACGGGCGCGCGGGTCAAAGGCTAGTAAAAAATTAAAACTAGTGAAAAAGTAGCTAAATTTTTTTATGTAATTAATTAATTTTGGCTGAAATGAAAGTAAATATAAGTTTCACTTTAAATATATCGCCTATTGTTCCATACAATCAGACTCATAGTCATGGAAAGTGAATAAGAACCATAATCGAAACATCAAAGAAAAACTAACAAAAATGAATAAAATTGGAAATAAAGTATTAAGCTAAACATAACATCTCAAACATAAGAATTACTGACCAAACCATGTATAAATTATATTTAAAGTTTTTAATTGTTAAATTTCTTAAAACATTCATTTTATCACGTTCTTATATTCCCCCTATTCTTGTGCAGTTTGAACCGTATAGCAAGTACTAGTACTAGCCACACATTATTTATATAAATCATCGAGACATGTGTATCAGCAAAACTCGAATTTTATAAGACGGTTTGTTTGCATTGTAAATTACGTGTGTGAGTTTGATTATGATAACTCCTTATCAATGTCATATATCAATTTCCATTTATTTTCTTTAGCATTTTGTAGGAAACAACATGAAAGAAAATTACAAAGACTACTGGAACCTTATTACTACTAAAAAACTTAGTCACCAATTAATATATACATACATGGTATAGCAAGTAATGTGGATCTTCAATGATTTTCGGTTAACATGTGGAAGTCATAAATTCTCACACTTCTTTAATCAATAATACTAATACAACAATACATTAAAGAATTTTCAAATTCTAAAACTCAGTAAATGGAATTTGACTAAAATTTTCTTTTTTCACTGACACAATATGGGATTCGGGAGCTAATTATTATTTAAATTACTAATCATATTCACTAAAATAATAAAAAATGAAGAGAAGGACATGGAATCTAATAAATAAAGAAACCCAAAATCTAAGCAAAACCCGAACTCTTTTAATCTCCCTCTTGCACACAGACAGACAGACAGACACACTCATGTTAAAAAGCCTCAGAGACAGCTCTTCTCAGTTGAGAGAAACCTTCCAGAGTCTGAGAAAAAACATGTCCCAACATCTTCTTCTCATTCTCCTCTCCATTCTTCTCTGTAATCCTATTTCCGCCTCTCCAATTATCCAAAATTTCAAAGAAGCCCCACAGTTTTACAATTCGGCTGATTGCCCCATAATCGATCCTGGAGATGACGTGTCGACGAAGCCAATATTCTGCTCCCGTCGAGCTGTCCACGTGGCGATGACACTCGACGCCGCCTACATTCGCGGTTCAGTCGCCGCCGTTCTCTCCGTCCTCCAACACTCCTCTTGCCCGGAAAACATCGTCTTCCACTTCGTAGCCTCCGCTTCCGCCGACACGTCGTCTCTACGCTCCACCATCTCCGCCTCGTTCCCTTACCTCGAGTTCAAAGTCTACGTCTTCAACGTCTCCTCCGTCTCCCGTCTAATATCCTCCTCCATCCGCTCCGCCTTAGACTGTCCCTTGAACTACGCCCGGAGCTACCTCGCCGACCTCCTCCCGCCGTGCGTCCGCCGCGTCGTCTACCTTGACTCCGATCTAATCCTCGTCGACGACATCGCCAAACTCTCCGCCACAGATCTCGGCCGAGACACCGTCCTCGCCGCGCCGGAGTACTGCAACGCCAACTTCACTTCGTACTTCACGTCAGCCTTCTGGTCAAACCCGACTCTCTCCTTGACATTCGCCGATCGGAAGGCGTGCTACTTCAACACCGGAGTGATGGTGATCGATCTCTCGCGGTGGCGCGGAGGCGAGTACACCGCGCGAATCGAGGATTGGATGGCGATGCAAAAGCGAATGAGGATATACGAGCTCGGTTCGTTACCGCCGTTTCTGCTGGTTTTCGCCGGTTTGATTAAACCGGTTAATCATCGGTGGAACCAGCACGGTTTGGGAGGAGATAACTTCAGGGGACTGTGCCGAGACTTGCATCCTGGTCCGGTTAGTCTGTTGCATTGGAGTGGGAAAGGTAAGCCATGGGCTAGACTCGACGCTGGTCGGCCTTGTCCGTTAGACTCCCTTTGGGCTCCGTACGATCTTCTCCAAACGCCCTTTGCTTTGGATTCTTGACCAACTTCGGTTTACTTATTATACCGGTATATAAAAAATGTAATACATATGATTTTTTTTTTTCTTGTAAATCTATTCATAAATTGTGACAAACAGAAAAAAGGTTTCGCTTATGTTCGTTGTTATTTCATGTTTTGATCGGTAGATAGAAGTTAACAACAAAACGGAGGCGTTTGGACAAAAAAAATTAAAACGGAGGGGATTGAAAATGTTACGCGAGTATAGAGGGGGTAAAACGCTGTGTTTGCGTTTGCACGTTGAGATGAGAGGAAGGGTTCGACTAGCGTAACCGCCGGCGGTTGCGGTTCCGGTTCCGAACGTTTTTCCATGTGGGTAGCTATAGTTTTAAGCATTATTAAAAAAATTGGACATCTAATACAACGATTAAAAAATTATTGCGTTTACAGGATACTTATGACTGGTTAATTACCAACTACATTAGTGGTTAAATAATAAATTAACAATATTTACATTCTATATAATTATAAAATATTAAAATTATATTATTATGATATATATAAAATTGTATTTATAAAATTATACTATTAATTTAAAAAATATAGAAAATATTTTTGTTTTAAGTTTTATAATATAAATAAAAATATAGTAAATATATATAAATATATATATATATATATATATTTCAAGTTAAATTTTAGTTGAATATTTTATTTTTATATATATATAATCTTTAAAAAAAATATTTTTCACCGTCTGCAACCTCAAACACCAGCACTTTTAGATTTTAAATGTTTATATCGATTGGAAGCAATTTATAATGTTTTCTATAATTATTGTAAAACGTTATCAACCGCAAAAGTTGCATTTGCGGGTGATAACGAAGAAACTAGTCATACACTAAATAGAAAGATGGAATGGAACAAATGAATTTTTAAACTATCGTTTTCTTTTAATGATTGCGTTTTGAGATTCATGAAAAATGATTTAGGATAAACAGATTAATGGTTTGCATTAGTGTTATCGCTATATGATAGCTTATGTTCAAAGACATATTGTTGATAAAAAAGAAGCATTTTTACATTGTTATTTTCTTCGGGTTGTTCACTATAGGGAAAGAAAGAAGTCAATCGGAGATGACTGAATAATTATTGAGTGTTTATTAGCCGCAAAAGGATACGTTTGCGTTTGCATATGCGATATGGAGGAATATGAGAGTAAATGGAACAAAAGGTAATTTAGAGATAGAATTTATAGCCTTTCCAACTATAAGAGAATCTATAATTGTGAAAGGAAGATATATATGATGTCCCATGGACCGATGCTATGTGTATATGGTTCATAGGTTGAGGAGCACATGTGTTGCCTAATTTTCCAAGTTCTATTATTATTATCCATCTTTCAGAAGAAGAAAACAGAAGCACGTGTCTTAAGTTCATTTTCTCTTATGATGAAAATACAAAACCAAGAAAAATATGGAAACCAAACTAGCTGCTTTTGACGCATCCCCATGACACTCTTTATGTGTAAATAAGATTACTACAAGTAATTCGTAACCAGGACGTGCTCGTTTGAATGAAGTAACGAGAGAGACTATTATGCCGATCCACAATTTGTTCATTTAACAATTGGTTAATTAAAATAAAGTTTAATAATTGGTTTACGTTTTAAGATATAGTTGGAGCAGTGTGTCGGTGGTAGGAGCGAGATAAAGGAAAAAGCATGAACAAAGTCCCATCATACATTAATGTTCACTTTGACCTTTGAGCCTACATTCATATTTTTCATACATCCGTAACATTTTTAAAAATAAAATTTACCCTCCAATTCCTATATGATGTATATTACTATTACACAGAGATCGTTACACAAAATTTATATAGACTGGAAATTTATTTGACTATACCCTATAAATATCAAGTTGAATGACTTCTGCACTTTTATAAAGCAAAACGTGACAATGGGCCTACCGTGTCGCAAACAATACCATTCAAAATCATATCAAAACAAACAAGACCGGGATAATCTCCGGGTTGGCAGATGAGAAACACAAATCGAAGGTAGGTTTGTGGTTTGTTCACATTCAAGAAAGGAAACACAAAAGAGGTAGCTCATCAATTTTATTCACAGTAGATTGAGGAGATGATTGGCAAGTGCTCTAGATGCTGTAGAAAGCCATTTTTCTTTCTAAAGCCATTTTTATAAAGCAATCATGCTTTAGATCTTAAAAATAAAGCTACAGCAAAAAACTTAAAAAATGAAATATGTTAGCTTTGGAAATCAATTTTTCTACAGTTTTTATTTAGTGCTTTCGATTGCCTTTGAAAAAAAAATCTACAGCAAAAAAATAAAGCCACAGCCAAAAAACTTACAGCCTAATTTCTAGAGCAAAAAACATAAAGTCACAGCCTTTTCCAATCAACCCCTGAGTTGATCTTAAGCAACTTTATTCTTTAATCAATCACATTTATTACATCAAATATTTACAATCGTATCTGACCAGCAATATGATATATAGAGAGCTTACTCGTTTGATTTGTTTAAGGGTGTCAAAATCAATTAAAGTTCATTAACTGGTTCAGCTCAGTTAGATTTTTTATGAACATAAATTTTGTTTTCTATGCTTGTTCAATAAATAAAATTAATGATCACAGTTAAATTAGATTACAAATTATATGAATGATTTTCAATAAATTCATGAGCTTAGTCGTTTTTATACTATATATATATGACTTCTATCTTCCTTATGTAAGAAATGATAATTTTTATATTAATCATATTTATCTTCTAAAATTAAAATGTAAAACCTATTTTTTTAAATATATATAAAAATGCAAAAAGATATTAATATTAATCCTCATATCATATATTTTTAGAATTAAAATGTAAAATAAAATATTCCTAAGACTCTCATTCTGACTATATATCTTTATGATTTGAATAATGAAGATTTTGAAGATGTCATCTCAAGACTCTTATGTGGAATAGATTTTTAGATCATTGATTTAGCTTCAATTTAATTTATTATTAGGTGGTGGTTTTATTCAGCATCTAATATTAATGTTTTGGATTTTTAATATTTAAATTATATTATGAAATTATTCTATTTTATATTTTACTTTTGTAAATTTTTTACATTTGATCACGGGCTATTTCATTTAACTCATGATCTAGATTCTTAGTACAAATTTATATATTGAAGTATAAATTTATATATTGAAATTCATATGATAAATAATGAACTGAGCTAGCTCATGAAAAATTCAAGTTCACTACTACTCGTGAAAGATCCGAACTCATGAGTTGAAAAAGCTACCTACACCGTTGGATCTATTGATGATCCTATCTTTTATTAATAAGACCAGTGACTCAAATCCAGCCACTATCTAACTCTGACAATTAACAAGTAACAACTGTTAGCTCTTCAGCTTTGTCACAGTCAACAGCCTTGTAATGAATAGTTTCATATCCAAAGAAGTAAGGCTCTTTTTTTTTTTAATATATAACTCGGGTATTCTGAGTCCTAGGCCCAAATAGTGATGGGATGAGGTGGCTCGTCGGATGTCCATTATAGAAAACATCCAATCCATTACGTCCAGGACTTGATTTAACTAGTGCCTGAGCAAATGTAGTAGTCTAGGCGTCCCTGAGCTGAGGCCTTGTGCTGGTTTTGGGAGCCTGCTAGAAACTTCAGGCTTCATGAATGTGATGGATGGCTGCATATCTTAAAACGTCAAGGGATCACAAAATGATCTCGAAACAATACAATGTTTCCTTGAAGTATTACAAGCATATTCAGTTTTGTCTTTGGTTTGATACGGTTCGATTTAGATTGGGTCATCTCTGAATCTGATAATAGAAATACAAAAGAATCATGGAATGATTACAACTATAATTCAATCACATAAGAATTATGATCCTCGGTACCACAATCGAAAAGCAAAAGACTTTGTACTTAAACCGGGAATGTACCGGTCATCTGTATATGCTCAAGTGTTTTTCGCAAACCATACTTGTTAACCGCTAACCTCCCTGCCCTGAACCCGTCTCCATAAACCGGAGAAGCATCAGACTCGATTTGGTGCTTGAAAAACTCACCAAGCTTCCTCTCGTACTGCGATCTTGGTCCCTTCTTTAATCCTCTAGAAGAAGATGATGATGATGATGATGCAGCATTGCTGTTTCTTGAACCAGCAGCTAACTCTGCTTCTAACCACTTATGAGCCATCACTTGACATATTCCTTCTTCAACGTCTTGGCTCAGTGTCCGGAATCCTTTTCAAGACCACATTGTAATAACGATTGTAACAAGAGAGGACGCAGTGAGCTAAGAAACAAGGAGAAAGAAACTCACCTTTAAGACGCATCCACGCGTGCATCATCTCATGAGCTAGAATCGAACCAGTGAGTAGCCTAGGGAGCCCAAATAAGATGAGAATGGCAGTAACCTCGCACTGACGTGTTAGCTTGTAAGGCTCTGTAATCATATTCCCAGCCCAGTTTCCTGTCCCATGTTTAGATCTCTTTCTTACAGTGCTAACAGTTTGTTCTTCTGAAAGGCAGAGTCCTCTTGTCTCTGGCATGTGATAGTGACCCTAAGAAGCACACAACCAAAAGCTAAAACACTTTGGAAAAAAAAAGAAGCCAAAAAAGTGATATATTGAATTGTGTTTTTCATTTATACTCACATTCTTTTCACCCTCTCTGGCTTCGTTAAGTGCTTGCCTCTCAACTAAAAGAAGTGGAACGTCCTGCTCTACCTTCATGAAAAGCCCTTCATAGAATTCTTGTATCTGCAGATACAGAGGTTGGCATTGAAAAGTGTCCATTACCGCTGAGTCCAGACACTCGAGGCAAAGTTTCCGTCCATCGTTAAGTTCAACATAACCTGTATTGCGTGGCTACAAAAAAAAAACGAAAGTTGGAAATATTCTTCCCAAAAAGTAATTCGACTATGTTTGTTGTGAACATATAAGGGAGAAAACTCACCTCCATTCTTTCACAACTACAACATCTTGGGGTAGCATCGTGTTCGTGAGAAGGACAGTACTTCTGGACCCAAAAAGGATGTGCCCTATATTCAATAAGACCAGCATGGTTTGTTGGAATCTGTACAACAAATTTGCATTCGAAAACAAGAACATCAACAGAAAAATAAGTGCAATATCCGAAGAAACAACGCGTATAACGATGGAAAAGGTTAAAGATTTACATACAAAGTGGCTGCAGACATCACATTTTGGATGATATCTCTCTCTGTAACAAGCTTTGTGAAAAGGGTAGTTCCCAGATGTTGAGAACTATTAAGGAAAACATGTTATGTATTACTTTCAAAAGAGTTAACAACAACCTAAAGAATGAGAAATTGGAAGAGCTTGAGTTCACCTCGTACTCAGAAATCGGGTGCCTACAGCCATAACATCGAAAACATTCTGGATGCCAAAGTGCATTCAAGCAATTTAGAAACCTTCCATGGCCAATCTCCAAATTGCAGCCAGCACATATCCTATGTTGTTGATAAAGTTAGATGGCTGGAAATAAACTAACACAGGCTACAGATGATAAGTGAACCTGAAATCCATTGGAAAAGCAGTAGGTCTAGGATAATAAATATCTCCATTGGCATATACATTTCCTCCTCCTCCATTCCCACCGTATAAATCTCCAGCCCCATATGCATTCCCAATATCATAACTACTTCCATGCTTCTGACGTGGTGTGTTCCCAACTATCATACTTTCTTGTATGGCTCTAGCAAGTTGCTCATCTTCATCCACCATTGCGTATTTCCCTGCAAAGTTCAATGTAACAAAACCATCTTTTCATATGATTCTGTTTAGCCGGTAAATGGACTCACCGGCGCCTGTATTAGTCTGTCCTTGACTCTCTTCTAATAGAGACAATGCAATTGCACGGTCAATCTCTTCATTTTCCTGGTCATTCGATGTATCCTCCTAGTAAAAAGGGAAACAACAAAATGTTGAAGCAACAGTACAAAGCAGAGCTATGTATAAAAAAACAGTCATAGAAACCTCAGATGTAGAAGGTTCCTCCTGAGTATGAGTTTCATCAGGATCAGCATCAGTAGGCTCATCATGTGTATAGTTATTGTAATAGCCATTGTGATGGTGGTCATTGCCAAACCGGAACCTTTGGGTAGAGCCTTTAAAGATCTTGTTAAACCATCTGCTCATAGTCAATGCACCTAAACTTCTTTCACCTGCACAAAATCCTGGTTCAGCAGCAAAACATAAATTCAGACAATAATTAGTTCATTTCCGAACATCAAAACCCACATCTAAAAAAACAGCATTTTGAATAAACCCTAAACCTGCAACCAATTGAGCATGGAGCTATCAAGATGCCTGAAAAATCAAGTCATACCTTGAGAAAATTAAGGAGAAATCCTGGATCAGAGATAAGATCTCAGTATGCTTCTACGAAACCCCAAAAAAAAAATCTAAAACACGAAACGATCGAATCACGAAACTGCAGCAGCACGGAGAATCTTAAAAAGACACCCTTTAGCTTCTTCTTCTTTTGCTTCGAACTTTGGAGGAGAATCTTACAGAACAGGATGGGATAGAGAAAAGAGTAAAGGAAAAAAGAAAAAAAATCCTTCTTTTTGAAAAAAAAAACAACAAGGTAACTTTGACAAAATCAATGTCTTCTAATCAAAACGAATCAACCCAGAATGTGCTTCATTTCTACGCTATTTCAAAAAGTCAATCTTTTTTTTGTTCAAACGCATAAACCCAAAATATTTTTTTTAAAAAATTGTTTTTTTTTTCTTGATGAGGATCAACAGAGAAGTAAGAGATGGTTGATCGAGAACTTTGGATACGAGATTACAGAGGATTAATTAATATATGTTTTAAAGTCTCCTCCGCCTCGAAAGTTTGGTTTGGTCGTCGAGCTTCTTTCTCCTTGTAGGAAAAATACGTTTTTTTTTCCAAGGCTAATACGCGATTTAAACACAAAGTCAATTCTTGTTTGCAAAATCGTATTTTTCACATTTTTATGCAAATATCTAAGATACTTAAATGTATTGTTTATTTAATAATAATAAGAGTGACATATAACCCAATTGTTCACTTGATTATACAAATCAAAATCTTGCCTATCTCAAGTTTTGATTCACAAGAATAATTATTTACTCTCTCTATTTCATACTAAGTGTTACTTTAATTTTCTTTACACATATTAAAAAAAATAATTAAATTTACATATTTTCTATGAAAAATAAAATTATCTATACACCTAACTATATTCCAATCAATAAAAATTAAATTACAATATAAAGTTAATAAATTTTGCATCGAAAGTCAAAAATAACACTTATTTTATAACAAATAATTTCTCTAAAACGACATTTAATATGAAATATAAAGAGTATTTTCAGTGATAATTCAACAGAAAGCTAGGAAAAGAAAAGAAAAAAGTATGTTTACAATAATCAATTAATGATGTGAACGAACTCTGAAAAAGCTTGATTATATATTACAAGCAAACCCAAATAAAGAATATTTTTTTATTCGAAAAGAAAACTTTAACTTGAAAGGAAATTATTACTGGGGTAAGAAAACGGGAAAAGGAGAGTTTAAAATTGCTTCAAAAAAGTAAAGTTCAATCATGTCATATTGCATATACACACACGTCATAAGACGCTACGTACGATTATACATTTTACATGACCGTATAAAATACGTGCCAGTGAAGATTCAAGAAACATTTTTTGTTGATTAATAAAGCAACTCGTGTTATCTATTACATAAGTCACCATTTTTGGTAATGATGATGTTTTGAATCATCTTGTGCAAATGGCCAGCAATCTCTGATTAATCTTCTAAAAGTCTGGGCCTGTAATGTTATGGGCCTCTAAAAGCCAGCTACAAGTTGCAGTTACGGTCACCATAACTTCCACGAATGTGTATAAGAATGAAACGGTGAGTTATGTATATATATAGATAACACGAGCTGGGTTATAAGGGCAAGTCACTACTCTAATGATGGAGAAGGAACGCAATGGTTGGCAAGAAACCTCCTTTGGAGTCACGCCGAGTTGTTGTCACTGGCATGGGCTTTTTAGAAAAAAAAATGCATACAGAGAGAGGTTCTTGTTTTATGTTTTTGCTCCATGCCTATTTGGCCGCCTCCGTTTCTTCAAAGTGTAGTTACCTCTGTTTCTTCAAGGCTCTCGTTCTCATTTGATGGTCCAACTCTTTTCTTATTTGTCACAAATGAAAATGTTTTTCAAAGCTTTTATATAAACTCGACAAAATCTATGACTGGACACTTGCTGGGAGCTTCTGGGGCCGTGGAGGCTGTTGCAACCGTTCAGGTTAATGACACTTAAGTCTAGTGACATCACCATATCGTACTAGAAAGGAACTGGTGTATATAAAAAAATCAATTTTACTTGGATAGGGAAACAAGTTGAGTGGACAAAACATTAATGTTATGTGACCTTCTCACCCTACAGGATGGGTTCATCCAAATATCAACCTCGAGAATCCAGACAAAGCAGTGGTGTAATGCTGATAAATTCTAGTTTTACATATCTGAATGATTATCACATCTTCATTTACGAAATGATGGATCAGGATACTAAGATGCTTGTGGGCCTTAAGAAAGAGAGACTGGATATCAAAGCAGCCCTGTCAAATGATTCGGCTTTGGTGGCCAGAACTCTAGCCATCATTTTCGCTCCTTACAAATGAAAGGCAACAAGTCCAGTGCCGTGTACTCTATGAAACTTTTTGTAAGGTACATCTTTGAGCATCAACAACCAAGTTGCTTAGGGGGTACTTAAGGGGTAGGGCCCACTAACACTTCCAAAAACCAACTTTTAAAACTCCTAAATAAGCACTCTTTTTCCTTTGGTTCTTGCACATGTTCACGGTTCCACTGACACGTGGCGGCCCATAATTGGTCTACTTTTTTAAAAAACAAAAATAAAAATAAATAAATAAATAAACACTCCATTTGGAGTGCTAGGGTTGCTAATGCTCTTAATTTCTTCTCCTCTCTTCCTTTTGTTTTTTGTCCCTTCTTTAATGTTATCTTGTCCCATCCTTGATGCAATCTCAGATTGTTGGCTTCTTACCTAACATATATTTTAGTAAAATAAGTATCACCTTGACTATTTGCTGGACAACCAGGAATTGAGCCTGCTATACTTTTCTTGCAGCATGATATGGACCGGTTTAGTTCCTGTGATTTTTACGTACCATAATTAATATCTTTCTGTGATAACTGACTGAGTGTTTCGCCATGTTTTGATGCAGTGTGTATAAGAACTTCACATGTTTTTAGCAGTGTTGTGATTTAGGATTCGATTTACTTTTACAAAGAATTTAAGAAAAAAATCTTCA
Organism: Moricandia moricandioides; assembly: GCA_905132885.1. NCBI lineage: Eukaryota > Viridiplantae > Streptophyta > Magnoliopsida > Brassicales > Brassicaceae > Moricandia > Moricandia moricandioides. Next base: position 56,778 of record CAJHQQ010000296.1, read on the forward strand.
GACAGTTTAAAAGAACAATCTTAGGAATGGTTATAGGGAAAATAGGAAAAAATGATGAAGTAGCTGAGGGTTTGTCATGAACAATCTGTTCTTTATCTGTGTTAAAACAATAATAATTCGTTTGCCATTTTTTTATCGCTATTGTAAATTGACTTCAAATAGAACCAAATAGGTTCAAAAGAGTACACACCAGAAGAGATGTAACCCAAACAGAAACAACTAACTGAAGAAAGTAGAGAGACAAAAAAACAGTAGAAGATGTCAGTTGACACCCATAAGCAGGAACATAAACAAATAATACTTCGTTTGCCATTTTAGTTTTTTTTTTTTTTGTCACTGAACATTTTGGTTAGTAAGTGAAATAATTGAGTCTAGTTTTTCTTTTTCTTTTGGCCTGGGCTTGTTTCCAACGTTCAATCAAGTTGCAAGATTACTTTTATCTTGTGCTATCCAAAAGAAAAGAAACTCGTGTGTGTTCCTAAAGTTAAGTTTATTTAGGCCCATTATTTTTGGACCAACAACACTACCAAAAAAATGGAAAATTCTTATAAATTTATTTAGGAAGAATTTCAAATTTTATCACAAATTTGATGTTACTTTTCAAATGTATTGTCAAAAATATAATTATTTAATAATACATAAATATATTAAACTAACCCTATTAAATTATTTATAAATATTTATAAATAATTTATAAAACATTTATAAAAGCTTATAAATTTAATTCCAGCTCCTAAATTTTATTTTTTATCAAACTGTACTTACACTTATTGTGGAAAAGTTTAAATTTCATCAAAAGATAATACAAAAAGGTTACTGAAAGCCAAAAAACCAAAAAAAAAATGATACCCATAAAATATACTCCCTCTATTTCTAAATATTACATATTTTAAAATTTTCACACATATTAAGAAAAAATTAATATTTAGCTATCAATGCATGAAATTTTAAAAATATAACAATTTTCCATAAACTTTAACCAATAACAATTCAAGAATTTCAAAATTGTCAATTAATATGTCTTGGAAGTTTACAATTCATTATTAAAAATACATAGAAAATCTAAAATATTGTTCTTTTAGAAACAAGTAAAAAATGTTAAAACATATATTATTTAGAAACAGATGGAGTAGAACACAAAAAGAAACTATAAAAAATTACATCACAGCGGTTTTATAAATTTTTTGAAAGATCATATCTAGTGTAACCCATATGACCACACACTGCACCAGATGCTTTCGATGGACGAAGATCCTTGCAATACCAACGACACTTGTTTACCCAATTCACTCCATATAATAGGAAATATTGGAAAAAGAAACTGCTCCAAATCAAACGGAATTCAGAAACCGCAAAAACCATATGCATCGTGTTAAAGATAACAATATGTTTCTCTTCTAACTGCTATCAATGAGAGATACAAAATGCAACATGAACAACCATAACGAATATCGTAAGAGAATTGCATACTATAGTAAGAAATCGCACCAAGATGACAAAAATGTCACCAAAGGACAGAAAGATAGAACCAAAGTAAGTTAGGTCCATCAGTACCTCACCAACTAATTACAAACCTCAATTCCAACATCACCCACACAAATAGCTTTTCATCCCATTCAACAAAAGAGGAATAACTGAAAAATAAAGAGTTAAGGTGAACATGGAGGACCCTCAGAAGAGGTGCAAAAGAGAGGTAAGAACATGAACTGAAGAGAGACTCGTTGAAGCACCGATATAGAGATGACCTGCATACAACAAAAGAGAGAAGCTTGTAGGCAAAAGTAGTGTCACTAGCAGACGCATGGGCACCCCCCCCCCCCCCCCTCCCCCACCATTCTTTGTCGCTATCCTTGGAAAAGGAAACTCCAGAGTTAGAATTTGGGTAAGAGGTTGAAAAGAGGGGATGTATTGAAGAATCAAAGAAGAGCAAGCAGAAAGGCGACGTTTAGATGGTATGGAGGTTTCGGTGGCCAGATGGGGATGGTTACACGACGGCAGGTTTGGAGGAAACCTGAATCGTAAAGGAGGAGGAGCAGACACCATCAGTACCATGGACAAGGAGCATAAAGGCTTCAGAAGGAGGAGGAACGAGCAACAGTGCTGAAGCAGAAGAGATCCATCCAAACAACGCTCATAAGGAAGTGTGATTGAGAGAATTTGTTTCTAGAACAAACTACAAACATTTTATCCACCCTTTATATATTAAATCCAACACTAATTAGTAAACCTTAAAATCTAAATGTTTGGGTATTTTTGATTGAATGTATTTTTTTAAAATGCTAGCCAACTTATGATATTTCATTTAATTTATCTATTAATATTCTTAAATTTAGTCAGTTTTGGATGTAAAACAGTTATTTAGGGAAACAAAAGCTGGTGGAATTAAGCATCCTTCTAAATATGTATCATTTGAGTGAAATAAAATTTAGTGCAAACATTTTTCTAGATTTGTATCATTTGGGTTAAAAAGTATGAAGGTAATCAAACCCATTCTTGCATTAAAACTGAATGAATGAACAAATTTTGGTAAAACATATTCCTCTACTACTTTGCATGAGAATAGGAGGAGGGAATCTATTTCTCAATCCTCTTTAATTTTTCCACTCAGAAATGTTCCACTTAGGTTTCATTTTCGCAGAGAGTATATTGAACCGTCTTTCTACACTTTTCAATTTGAATGATGAAACTTTAAAAATGCATAATTTTACCAATACCTATTATTCTAAATGTACATCCATTTTAAGAATGTTTTTATTGTTTTTAAAAATTATCCATTCTTCTGACTCTAATAGAAATCTAATATTAAACTTTATATATCTATCAACAACTAGAGTTAACTAATGGATATTCTAAAGCTTAAGAGTATTCCAAATGCCCACGAACTTTAAATCATATTGGATCTTTATCATAAATGTTCATAACTTTAAAACATTTGTTCCAAAAATAGTTTTTAAAATATTGTGAAAGTTTCGAATCTTTGCATAATTTTTTTAATATACATAATCAGTTTTAGAAATTTTAATTTAAATATTTTTTAATTATTATCACCATGCGACTAGGATTAAGCATATGTATTGGATTGGGCTTGACTTGGATATTTTAGATATCAAATATCGAATATTTCAAATCTAAAAAGGATTGATATCGATCAAATAATTAAAATTTGGATCAGATTAAGTCTAGTACCTTTCGACAGATCGATTTGGTTGTATTAGCAAGAACCAAAAAATCGAATCCAATTCAGATCCACTTGTTATAATCTAAAGATGTCAAAACAATTGATTTTATCTCCGATTGAAATTCTGATCAAACAAAATTACTCTGATTCAAGAGAAAGTCAAAGTATCTACTCAAACATTACATTGGAAGTGTGTTGAATCAAAAAGAAAATTGAGCGTTTTTATTATGAACATTTTTTCTGTATGTCTAAACATGTTTAAAATAACCATATTATTAAAAAAATATTTATATTAAATTTAACTTTCGAACTATGAATTTTAATATTTGAGTTATTATAATAATTTTAGTTATATATTTTTTGGTTGACTAGGATGTTTTAGGCCGAAGCCCATAATCTCTCTAGGACAAGGTCGAGATCATGTGATATAATATTCTTTGCGGTAGGGGAGAGCTTTACTAACGTCTATCGATCCTAATCTCTGACACTTTAACAAGGATACATTTATATATTTGTATTTTAAATATTTTCAGATGCTTGTAATTTTTGGATTCAGCTCAAATTTGAACATGCTTTTGAGTATATGAAATCATGTACATGTAGAAAATCTATGTCAGATTAGATTTATTTTGGTACCTTGACATTAAGATCTGATATGGTTTGAAACTTTGGATCTGAATAATTTTCCAGGGTCTAGACATGTATATCAACAACACTTATAATTTATAAAATCTATCCAAATTTAGGAAGTATATGTTTACCAATATTTTGAAACAAAATGCTTAAAACAAATATTTTTGTCATATTTTATAGTGAAATTTTGAACTTAAATGGGTAAATTATATTTTCATTGTTGAAAACAAAATTACATCTTCACTTTTGGTTGCGTATTTTGTGTCTTTGGGGTCGCCTTTATTACATCTTCACTTTTAGTTGCATACCTAAATCAGAATTTTCAAAAATTATTCTAAATCTATTAAAAAAATATGAAACTAAGATCTGAAACTACTACAATTTCTAAAAAAAAAACAAATACAAGAATATTACAAAAGAATGTTAAAAAGGAATATTACAAAATTGCAATCGATCGTAAGAAAATTGATTCGTACCAAACAATCAAAATGGTACATTGTATTTACCCTCCCTTTTAAAATTTTCTCGAACCATATTCCAAACTTTGTCTCCTCTACTTGAGTATCCTTCAAACTCCTCATTTTCGTTGTTGCTTCCTCTTCGTTTCATTTATTATATCTGATAGTAACGATGTTCACTGCTCTGCTTTGTTGAATAGTACTCTTGTCTTAAAATGATTTGGTTCTTACTTCTTAATAAGACTAACCTGACTCCGTTAATTAACCAAATGTGTTTTACTTGAATAGTTGTAGATTTCTAGATTAATTTAAATTAATCTGTTTCCAAGAATATGATTATTTATTCACTAAATAGTTGACCATCATCCAAGTTAAGTATACTTGTTACTTAGCATAATGTTTTTTTTTTGTGTTTTGGCTTCTACAGACTTGAAGATTGTCCACATTCACAGTTTTAAAGTTGATTTACTCGATACACGTGTTAATATACCGCCATTATGTGCACACGGTATGCCTAATTAAACATTGTTAACTAAATGGTTAGGGATAATTCCATATGATATGTATGAATTGGATATATAAAATATCTTATAGATGTGAACGGGTAAATGAATTTTGTATCTTCGTGCATGCGAAATATATTAATGCTAAAGTTTATAATACATTAATGCTTAACATATTAAAAGCCATCGCAGATAATATGGAAGAATGGTCAACCCAAAAAAAGACTAGTCTTATTTTAGCAGACTTGTGTTTGTTTGTATATGTGTGTGAAAAGAAATAAGCCTTTAAAAAATTTGTTCAATTTTAATTTTTTTGAAAACATATTAATTTAATAGAACGATGGATAGGTCTTTCAACATAAAGAGAAGAAGATGAATAGTTCTTTTGTGAAAGCTCTCTAACTGTATTTCTATTTGTTCGAGTTCTAGAAATTTTGAAACTATATTAATTTAATAGAACGATAGATAATTTAATATATCCGCATCTTTAGTTTTCTAGACAATCTAATTTTCTTGTCTTTATCACCACCATGTATCTCTATCTTAATCAATTTTACATTATAGTTAAGGATATAAATTTATGATATCTATAAATTTTAAGAAGACAAATTGTTTTATACTGTGCTACTAGTTTCGTCCATTTATCAATTACTTACTTCTATTAACAAATTGGCAGTCCTATTTAGTGTTATTAACTTCAAATTAAAATGTATTAGTATTGAACTTTTGTTGACGTGTCTCTTTTAGACAAACTAGTAAGAACGTATATTAAAGAAAACTTATGTAACCGAAACGTGTGGTTGTGTAGTTCATAATTATATCTGAGAGTCAAATATAAAATATAAGGCTAGACTTTTTGTCTATAGTTTTAAAATTCAAAACTTACGTGGAAACTTACTTAAGAGTTTTAAGAACATGATTATTATTTAAAACTAAATTTTAGGAATAAAGATTATTTGAATAATGTTAGTAGACTAGCGAGAGACAAGAAGAAAATTAATATATTTAGTCACAGTTCAAGAGCTATACAGAAATAACAGATTAAAGAATAGACCAACAAATGATTAAAATGAGATTCTAAAGTCTATCCACCATATACCATATATCTAAAAATATTCCGTTATTTTTCTCGTCGATAATCAAAGAAAGATCTTGTATTTTATTGGAATAGTTAGAGTAGATTGAAGTCCATCTGGTTGCTTCACTTTCAGTCACGAGTTGTGATAATCAAAGAAAGATCTTGTATTTTATTTGGAGGCTATGAGATTATGGCAATAAACAAAACCTGTTAAGACAACATTGTCAAGTTAAAACAAACGAAGAGATCACTGTCTCGTTCTGTTATGGACCTGTCTAAAACCATAATTTTTCAGCGCAAGTTTAAGGATTGAATTTCTGTTTTTTTTTTTTCTTCACCGAAAGCCAATATGGTATTCAAGCAAATATTTTGAGAAGCTAAATGCACACAGGCTTAAAGATCTGTAGTTGAAAATGATACAATGATCGATCCATTCCCTCAGAAGTTTGTATTAAAATATAGATCTTGATTTTAAAATCTCTATTATCGTTGGACAAATCTCTCAAATAGTCTCTTTTGAAGTTTTTGTCTCAAATATAGATTTTGAGAAAAAAAATGACTAAAATATACTTTTTTATTTTAAAATTTTAATTTTTTTTTAATTTTTTAATTTTAAACCTCAACTCCAAAACCTCCACCCCATAACTCTAAACTCTAAGTTTAGATTAGTTAACCCAAAGGTATAAATATATATTTACATCCTTTAATAAAGTCTATTTTAGTCATTTTTTTCTTTGAGTGCTATTTTTGGGATAAAAACTTTTTTTTTTCTATTTTGATATTTATCTCATTATAGTTTGACATCTATATTATGTAGCCAACATTTCTTATTGCAAAAATAGTGTAATATATTTGTTTTTATTAAATGTAATATATATAGTATAGCGCATATGATTTTTTTAAAAGATTGCTTAGTATAAAAATGATTAGTAAATTAAAAGTCATTTGATATCTCTCAATTTTAAATATATAATTTACAGAAGAAAAGTTAATTTGTGCAGAAAATTAAAACTATTTTGAGCTTTTCTGCTTATTTTGTAAATGTCCAGAATATACTTGGCATTATGCAAAACTAAAACTAGTTGTATAATTATATAAAGGTAACAATCATATAATTAGTTAATCCATCACATAAACTATATTTGATTTCTCTATACATATCGCGAGATAGATAAACAAGATCTTATGAATCATTTATAAAATGCTCCCTGTGTTTCTAAATATTACATATTTTAAAATTTTCACACATATTAAAAAAATTAATATTTAACTATCAATGTATGAAAATTTTAAAATATAACAGTTTTACATAAACTTTAACCAATAGCAATTCAATAATTTCAAAACTGTCAATTATTTTTTTTGGAAATTTACAATTCATTATTAAAAATACATAGAAAATCTAAAACATTGATCTTTTAAAAACAAGTAAAAATTGTTAAAACATGCATTATTTAGAAACATAGAGAGTAGTTAGATAATATATTTATCACCTCTTTTGTCCCATTTGAAAGGTAGAAACCGGAGGTGATGATAATTCATTAGCACTATATAATATACTTGAGGTTTCTTCGGGTTTCACGCCATTTAATTTTAGAGAAATTGCTAAGAATAATATAAGTTAATTATCATTTTGTAAAAATACTTTCAATTAAAAATATATTAACATTTGGATTTACACTTTAGTGAAATGGTAGAATTGAGTTTCTAAATATTTTATAAATATTTAGAAAAAATAATTTAGTCTATTTTTATTATAATTTAAAATTATTTTTGAAAATTATCATTCATTAAAGATAAATTTGTAAAGTGGTATCAGACTCGTGGTAAAATTGCAATTTCTTCTTAATTTAAAATTTGACGTTTGTTTAAATTCTAACTTGTTTTCATTTTATTTACTACCAAATATATTTTGTGACACTTTTTTATTTTTAATATTATCATCTCTTTCCTATATATGTTTTGAATTCATTGATATTTTTTTTATAAATTTTAAAATGTAAAAATGGATAATTAGTTAGCTATAATAGATAATTATTATAATTTGGTAACCATAAAGAAAACATAATATTAACTGTTACTATTTAAAAAATACATGACTGAAAACTAATAAATTATATTTTCAAAATAATTGATAATAATTTTTAAATGTGTTTATGAGTAATTTTTAACATTGAATTTCTTAAATGTAATTATGTTATTATATATTTATTGAAATTTATTGTGTTTTGTATTAAGAAATTTTTATTAATTATGTACAATATGTTAAAACAAAATTTTACTATAACTTTAGATTAAACAAGAATTATTCACCAAAATTATTTTTTTTTCATAAAATTTAACCTTGAAATTTTAAAATTACTACACCCAAATTCACTTTTCCTATTTGTTTTAATAGATTATGTTCAAGGTTATAATATAAAATGACGAATAATCTTTTATATTCTTTTAAATTTATTTTATGTACACCTAAATTATTAGAATTAAAGTATTTCATATTTATTTCAAACTTATTTACATATAACTAAATTATAAACATTAATATAAAATTATTTGATACACTTATAGATGCTGATGATTTTTCCATTCATCGATTTTGTGTCTCTCAAAATGACAACTAATTTATTTATGTATTTAAATTATTAAATTGTTAAATAATTTTAGATACTTACTTCTATTATTTAATACTACCTATTATGATGGATGTGCTTAGTTGTTAAATTTATGAAGAGTATTTGATGACAATGTGTCATCATGAAAGAAAAGTATCAATGTTAGATATATAGTTAGTTATATATACCTAAATTGTAAATCAATATCAAAGTTATTTGGCATTCATATAGATGATGATGAATTTTCATCACCGATTTATATCTTTCAAAATAACTAAAAATAGTTTTAAAATTAAGAAATAAAAATATATTAGTATAATATTATTTTATTTATCAATAGATTTTTAGATATTAAAATGAAAATAATTTTCATATTATTTTAATTTATTTATGTATAAAAATTATTAAATTTTGAAACAGTTTTAGATATTTAATTCTATTATTTCACAATAGCTATGTATGGTGGATGTGTTAGATGTCCAATTTATAGAGAGTATTTGATGATAATGTAGCATCATGAAAAAAGAATGTCAACTATATATGTATACTTAATTATATATAACTAAATTTTTAAAGTTAACACAAAATTATTTGGTATATATATAAGAACCGGTTTTAGAGAGTTTCTTACACTGTTTGCGGGTTCCACTGACACGTGACGGTTCGCGATTGGTTCGTTTTTTTTTTTTAATTTTTTTTTTAATAAAAAAAAGGAAAAAAAAGAAAAGAATTAAGAACCCCATTTTGGGGTTCTAGGGATAATGATGCCCTAAAAACGTTTAATTAGTCATTGAAAATAATAATCGATCATCGCATTCCCATGGATTAGCTTTCTCAAATGATATTTAAACTTTGAAGATTTGTTGTATCCATATAATAATAAGCTCTTAACCAAATTACGAAGACAAAGCAAGTTAAATAAACAAAAAAGAAATATTCCATTAGACTTCTTGAAAGTACTTAGAAATTTAACAAGAACAAATACAAAACCGAATCAGTGATCTCACAACGCACGCTTGCAGAAATTTCTTCAAGACAACTACTAAATTTCGCAAAGAAAGAACAACTCTTTAGATCTTTCAAACCTCCCTCAAGAGAGACCAATATTCAAAACCACGTGCACCCTATTAAAATTCATACCCGGTTCGAGTACACTATACCTGACCCGACCCGAAAAGACCTTATATATATATGCCCCCATGCAAAGATCACAAAACAAAACAAAACACTCAAAACCATTTTTCTCTCATCACTCTCTCTCTCTACCTCCTTCAATGTCTCCTAACTACGATAAACTCACTTCTTCAAGAGTAGCTATCATCGGTGCTGGTGTTAGCGGTTTAGCAGCCGCTAAGCACCTAGCTCATCACAACCCGACCGTTTTCGAAGCCTCGGATTCGGTCGGAGGTGTTTGGAAGAGCTGTTCTTACGAGACGACTAAGTTACAATCGGCACGAGTCGATTACGAGTTCTCTGACTTTCCATGGCCCAATAGAGATGAGACTACGTTCCCATCTTACGTTGAGATAATAGATTACCTGGAATCTTATGCTAAGCATTTCGATCTCCTAAAGTTCATGAAGTTTGGCTCTAAGGTCATTGAAGTTAGGTACACCGATGACGGCGAAAATCCACAGATGGCTGACCTTGGTGCTTACGGCAACTTGTTGCCTGGTAAACCTGTCTGGGAAGTTGCTGTTCAGAACGTAGAAGCTGGAGATATTCAGGTTTGTCTTAATTCTTTTTAGGAGACACCATCTCATATATTTGCTTATGATAGTTTTCATTTAGATCAATTTTTTTTCTTTAAACCTTTGTTACTCAGATTAAATTTTAAACTAATCTGTATATTTTTGTGTGACAAAAATATTCTTTCTAGAATTTATAAAAGTCATGTAACTTTTGTAGTTAGCTAAAAAGAATCTTTGAATATGGTATGAACGGGAGTTTTTTAGTCTAAATCTTACAAAGAACTTCCAAATAATTGTTGTAAACTATTTGCATGCATCATTTTCTTTAATTGTAAATTATTGCATGCATCATTTACGTCTTCTTCTTGTTTTCTTGTGCTTTTAAAGTTGTCTACGTTTATGTGTGAATCGTTGCATGATATATTTGTCAACATGTATGTGTGTGTAGTGGCATGCATTTGAGTTCGTGGTAGTGTGCACCGGAAAATTTGGCGACGTACCAAGAATTCCAACGTTTCCAGCGAATAAAGGGCCCCAGATATTCAAAGGAAAAGTGATGCATTCGATGGATTACTGCAAGTTGGACAAAGAAGAAGCTACTCATCTCCTCCGTGGCAAGAAAGTCGCCGTCATCGGCTATAAGAAATCCGCCATTGATTTGGCTTTAGAGTCTGCTTTAGCCAATCAAGGTACATCTCTTTCAAATAAGTATTTGATTAATTAACACTTAATTAGCATCACTCTAACAATTAGATCAAGTCATATATAATATTACATTATTTTTCTGCTGGAGTTGGGCCGTTTATATGATTGGCATAATCAAATCAATAAATTAAACAATCCAATATGGTTTCAATAACTAAATAAAAAATATATATAAATTTTGCAGGGGAAGGTGGACAAGCATGCACAATGGTGGTGAGAACAACACATTGGGTGTTCCCACATTACTGGATATGGGGTCTACCATTCTTCTTGTTCTACTCTACAAGAGCTTCTCAATTCCTCCATGATAGGCCTAACCAAAGTTTCCTCAGAAGTCTCTTTTGCCTCATATTCTCTCTTCTGGTTTGTGATCTTAAAACCTATTACTTTTAAATTGGTAATTTTATATGTGGATTTTCTTAAGTTCTTATGACATTAAATACAGCGTGCAGTGGTTTCCAAATTCATTGAATCATATGTTACGTGGAAACTTCCTCTAGAGAAGTATGGTCTTAAACCGGACCATTCATTCGAAGAAGACTATGCTTCTTGTCAAATGGCGATCATACCTGAGAATTTCTTTGAGGAGGCGGATAAGGGTATGATCCGGTTTAAGAAAACATCAAAATGGTGCTTTTATGATCAAGGGATTGAATTTGAGGACGGGACTACCCTAGAAGCTGATGTTGTCATATTTGCTACTGGTTATGATGGCAAGAAGAAGCTCAAAGCCATTGTTCCTGAACCCTTTAGAACTTGGCTTGAGTTTCCGTACGGTGTTATGCCTCTATACAGGTACATGCACTTGTAAAATTAAACATCAAGGCCTATAATACACATATGAAACTGTAGCATTGCTTATATAATAATAACAAACTGATTAATTAAATTTTCAGGGGAACAATCCATCCATTGATACCAAACATGGGATTCGTGGGATACGTCCAAAGCAACTCAAACCTACACACATCAGAGCTACGTTCGCTGTGGTTAAGCCGTCTTGTGGATGGGAAATTCAAGTTACCGAGCAAAGAGAAAATGTTGGATCAATTCTACAAGGAGATGGAAGTGATGAGAAGATCGAGCAGATTCTATAAACGTCATTGCATTTCTACATTCAGCATCCAACATGCAGATGATTTGTGTAACGACATGGGACTCTATCCTCGCCGTAAATCCAACTTGTTCCTCGAAGCCTTTAGTCCTTATGGTTCTCAAGATTATCGACTCAATCAACAAGAAAGAAACTAATCAAATATAGTAAGAAAAAATAACGGACTTACATCTGGTGGATGATGTTTAATATTCTGTAAAATACTAAAATTATTAAATCTGTGTCGGTGAGAGTCATTGAATAATCATGTATGTTTGACTACATGGAGCTTTTATTTTTAAAATCTTTTGTACACTATGTATTAAATGTTAGAGTATATCTAAATAAATATAGTATTTATATTTATATCATACTTTATTTTTTTTTATGAAAATATTAAATAATCAGAAATGGACAAATATTTACTTCGTTAATTGCTAAAATAAGAACGATTTTTCAATAGTTTTTTTTGTTTTTTTAAATAAATATATATTTTGTGAAAAACTATTGGTGAGGATGATCGTAGAAGAACTTAAAAAAAAAACTTATATCAGTATTAACATTGTCTCCTATAATTTTACAGTTCAAAAGAACATTGCTTCTCAATTTACTGTACACCAAATGTAATTGAATTTATTTTATTTTTATTGCAAAAAAGCAAAATAAATTAAATTGAAACATATTTTACATACCACTAGCAGTTAGTGGGTATCTTCGGTTCTCTTTGGTCTATGTCTTCAGCCAAAAATTAAAATGCCAATTTTATCCTTTTCAGTTTTGGTCAACGCGCGGCAAGTCACTACTTTAGACAGAGAGGCATAGTGAACCCTAAACCCTAAATCGATTGGCGAGACTCGATGGAGGGAGTAGAGAAGTTTTTCAGCAAGATGGTGGTAGACGCAAAATCGGCAGCTTCTTCTTCCTCCTCTTCTCTTTCTGATTTTGCAGAAAATCTAATGCAAGATAAACGAACCGTCGTCGGCGGTGGAAACTCGACTACATACGAAAGTTCGGGAATTTTGGTCAAAAGACCTCCCAGGTAATCTTCCTCATCATAGAAAGGTTTCGAATTTGTAATGATTTTGTTCAAATGATCTTACAATATACCTGAGGAACAGAACCGAGCAAAACAAGTTGGAGATTAGGCTGTCTTGTATTTTTTAATTTGAGTAATATGAAAGTAGTTTACTTGTTATGTCTACTTGTGTTTCATCTGAGACTATTATTTATGGGTGGCAGTGGAGTATCTGCGTGGACGTGTTCAAAGCTGTGCGCTGTTTTCTTTGTCGCTGGAGTGTTTGTGGGTTATACGCTTAAGAGACGTGTCCGAAGCTGGGCTTCTAAACTTCTCAGAAGAATCAGAGATGATTAAAACTCCCATCTTGGTACAAGTCATTACTCTCTCTCTCTCTCTTCTCCTTCTTGAATGCTGCTCAAGGCACTTTCTTGTTTTATATTCTCTTCCTCTACTCACACTTTGCGGTAATGGATTTAGTGATTGAGTCGCCTCTTGAAAGTCGTTTACATTTTTTTTTGTGTGAAGTAACAAAAGAAGTTTAACGTGAGTTAACTATTGCTGCAGCAAATGAGTACCATCTTGTAATTGTATGAAACTATATTCATATCGATCTTTACTCAAACGTATTCTTGAATGCATTTCAGTACCTATTTAAACAGAAATCACTTTGTTGATTGAAATTTTTCTTGTTAAATATGTTCTTCCTCTGTGACTACTAATAGCTTGTGGTAATGGAAATAGAGATTGTGATCGCTCTTGAAAGAATCATTCAGTAAAGCAACTTTTATTTGTTGTTACTTTGATCATGCCTTTAGGCCGGTCTATACAAACATGCAGGACAATGTTTCCATGCGACACAGTAAAAAATGTAACCTATTTTGCTAAGTGACTGTAGGAGTTAGCATCAAAAACAAAAAAAAATGGCTGGCGTGATTTTGAATCGCTCACTCAAGGGAAAGTGATAATAAAAGCTGACATGATTAGAAATGCTCTTTATGGAACTCGAACCGTGTGCTTGTTTTTTGACTCATTTCTTGTGATTGCTTCTTCAACTCCTTTGCCACGGTTGGTATGCCGCAGTAAAACACTCCTGCACCAATACGGTCAATAGTTTTCACGTATAACGGAATGCTTCGTAATGGTTTTAATTCATTAGCAGCTGAATGTATAGAATAATACTTACCGACTGTTGAATTTGGATGCTTTCTTGCTATGCTACTGAAGACTTCCTTCCAGTTTGGCCTTGCAAAATGTGTTCTCACCTGTTCCAATGCATGATGTTACATCTTTTTAATGGATGGTTAGGTAACATTGGGAACTAGTTTGTCCACTGATATGTATTCACTGTAACAATTGTTCTTACCCGTGTTCCGGATAGAATATCAACTCCATGTTTGGCATGGTTCAAAGCCTGGACCATCTTTATCAGGGTTGATCTTGCATCTCCTTCATCATATACACTTGTAAGGTAGTTGTGCAACTCAATCTGCTCCTGTTTCACGAGAAAAAAAAATGAAAGGAATTAGTATGTTCCTATATCGATCAATTACTACAGGTAACAGGTTTAGTAAGTGGTGATGAATATTTGTTCATTACTCTGCAGTCCATGTCTGATATATCCTCCATTACTCCTCTAAACCATTCGACAGATCCTGGCTCCCTTGTGACCCAGTAGAAGTGAGCCTTCACTGCTTTCTTTTTCCCTCCTTGTGTTGAAGTTGGGGTTATTGTGGTATATGAAGATGAATGGCTATTCCAGCTGTAGTCTGATCTGCTGAACTCATTTTCCTGCGCCAATAACAAGTTCAGAGATATTATGTATTAGGAGCAAAAGGGTCTTGAAAAGACTTAGCATTTCTGGTGCCCTGAATCTGGCTTACTGTTTGTTCTTCTCTTGAATTGTTCAGAAGATCCTTGAGGATGCTTATGAAAGGAGTAGCTCCTATCCCCAATCCAACGAGGAGCAAGACATCATAGTTTCTGTAGTCCTGTGCTGGAGCTCCGTATGGACCATCTACTAATAATTTTGGTCGTCTGTCCAATGAAGGATCAATCAACAAGGCTTGTTAATACTAAAGTAGTATCTGAATATATAGTAGGAAGCAAAGAAGGTGTATTGGTATTTACTGTGATGGATCAGTATTGCCATAGGAGAATTTCGATCTGCCAATCACGCATGTTGAAAGATCTTTGCCCACTGTTAGGACTCTTTGTAGCTCTTCTGTCCAGTCTCCGAGTGTTCGGATATGAACACTAAGCTGGTCATCTCCTGGCGCAGAGGTAATAGAAAATGGGTGCCTGGAAAAGATTTAGGCATAACATCTTTCCATGTGAAACTCTTTTGTTAAACATTTAGAGGAATTTGGCATCAGTTACTCACCATTCAAATCTAGAGATTGTTGGACACTGCAAGAATATGTATTGACCGCTCTTGTACTTAAATCCAGGAGGCTTTGACATGATTAAGCTGAGTACTTCCCCAGGTAACATAGAAACCTGCAGAGATCAAGATTTGGAAACGTTATGTGTTTTTGTTTATTCAAAAGAGGAAGGAGAACTTTCTCAGTGAAGGGTGGTTTACCTTGAGAATTTTCACAGAGTAATGGTTGGACCTACAAGCTCGCAAACTACGTTCTGCCACATAGACCACCAGAGGAACCGAGATGTACATCCAAGTCTGTGAGGTTAAGACAGCAATAACTTTAGGTTTGAAAAACATTTTAACTACTTTAAGTTTCAGAGCAAAGTTTCTGCTTACAGTTTTCTGATACCACTTATCAGCGAAGAATAGGAAGGTACCGTGCACAATGAGCATAATGTAGACAACCACTAGAAGGTGATGCGTGTACCAGAAGGCGTTAAAGCCAGTTAACCGATCAAGTGGTGCCGGTAGGCTCACACGGTTTCTCCTGAAATGAGTTGATGCTAACGTGAAGGCGATGGTTGTCAAGATCACCATAGAGATCCCAGTGATTCCTTCTGCACCTGTCATCAGGTCTTTGAATGTGGGCTTAACACCATTGAAGTAAGAAGCGATCAAGGCAAAATTTTCTGGATTGGAGTTTATAATCCGTGGAAAATCACACGCCAAATGAGTACCAGCATGGACAATTATCGCAATCACTATGGCACAAGCAATAATCTGCAACACAAAGAGAGAGAGGTAAAGAGTCTTGAAATATAGAAAGAGCCAAGGAAGGTTGTGTTGTGTTTTTACCTTGTGGAAGTTGATGTTATCATCAAAAGGAACAAAAGCTCGAGCACGTGTAGATCTCATCCAAGTCAAGGTGTTTCTGCAGACAGGTATGAGAACCAAAGCCATGTTGAGCTTGAGAGTCTCTGCAGCTCCTTTAGCAGTAGTTAAACAATAACCCATGACCTTAAAAGCAGCTTTTTCTCTATACTGTAGGAACTTCCAGACAAAGAGAATGGCCATAACAGTGAGCCACAGTAACAGAACCCATATTCGTTGCCAGTTATCTAGAACCAAACACTGAAGTGTTTGTCTACATCTTTTAACCACATGACGAGGTTTAATGAGATTCCGTCTTGGTGTAGTCATTCCGCTTGTCGTGCTAAGTGGTCTGCTATAGTTCATGTATGCGTCTCTCTGAAGTAAGAGTGTCTCTAGTTGCCATATCTGAAACGACACAAATTAAGCATTGATAGTATGTTTGGAAATAAAGACCACATTATCTCTACTAGTTATTATTATTATCTATTTTGACCTCAATGTATCCAAGATTCTCTGGATCGAGTTCTTCCATGATCAGAGATGCGTACTCTTCTGCTTGTTCCTTGAGCTTTGCTAACTTGTTTGCTGATGCACTTAGCATTAAAAGCTGTGTTTCAAAGGATAGACGTTATTTTATGATCTTTTGATTGTTGTAAACGTAACGTGTGCGTTTGCATTCATATGTTGTAAAATAAATTACTTGTTTTATTTCTTCACTAGTGATCCTCCCGTCTTCGTTGCTGTCAACCCTGTGACAAAACACAAAGAACTTGAAAAACTATAGCAGTATTATTAATCGAAAAAATAATAGTTATATATGCATATATGACAAGCAAAGTTTTATTTACTTTTGTCAAAAAATGACAGGGAAAATTAGTTCAACTAAATGTTTGGTAAAGTTATGAGAAAATAAAAAACGCAAAATCATTTTGTGATTTGGTGGATATAAGAGTCATGGCCTCTTGTTTATCTCACTTGCAAGAAAACTAAATTGCGGGAAAAAAGCTGAAAAGACGAAACTTCTTTTTGAAAATCTGTTAAAATGTTCTTTTACCGGGCCAAGTAACCCATAGCCCATTAGTCAAACTCGCGCGAATTGTTTTCACCGTCGATTGCGTGAACTAACCGATCCATCCAACGGCTAACAACACCACGTGATTTAAATGATGCATCTATATATATCTACAAGGATATGATGGTCTCTCAATTGCTCACTAAAGAGATAACAATTAGCAATCAAGGAGTGATTGGTGAGCTAATTAATTTCCTTAATTAACAAAATATACTCAAATAGATATCAACACACACAAAAACCTAATTTTATAAAAAAAGAAGGTTGGTAGTTCATCTACTAATTAGAGATAAAACACATTACTTGGCATCAACTAATGAACTATATCCATTGCACTTAGATCAAAACCCATTTGGTTTCTTGTGCTTTTTTTCAAAGTTGCAATGCGTTATTCCCGTAACAGTTATAAACGTAAAGACAAAACAAAAAAAAGAAAGAAAGAAACGTACATATCGAAGAAGATTTGAAGACGCGCGTCGAAGCTTTGATCAGATATCTGTAACCAGAACTCATGAAGCTCATCTCTCGTTATCTTCTCCAGCTTCTGTCTTCTTCTTCTTGCCAACGCGTCGAACACACTCACTGCAAACTCCTTCGAGTCCTTCATCCCTTTATTTTTTTTAATCAAATTATCAAAAAAAAAAAAGAATTTAACACATGTTTTTGTTCCGACATCTAAACCAGTTTTGTCTTATGTAATAGATTCTTTTAATTTTTGGGGTTTATTATTTTTCTTACCAACACACTCTCCGAAATCTTCTCGCGCAAGCAACCCTTCTTTAGAAAGCGTTTCGAATCGTTTCTCAACTTTCTTCCACATCAGATCGCAATCGCAGTCGCGATCGCAACCGCAGCTGTTTCCTTTGGTGGTTTTGTTGATAAACTGTAACCCCTTAAGCGCTCTCTGCGCGCTAGACGTTGATCGCTGTAACTTGGCGTTTTCCCTCCGTCTATCCCTAGCGGACATGATCGGCGTCTCTGTCCCCGCCGCCGCCTGACGTTCCACATCTCTAGAAGTCGTGGAATCCGACCTAAGTAACCTCCCAATCGTCTTCCTGATCTTCGTAGACGCCGTCGATAGACTCCTCGTCAACCTCCCCGTCGTCTCCGTCGCCGTCTGACGTTCCACGTCTCTCTCCCGAGAGGCTGAAGAAGCCGTCGTCGTTCTCGCTGAGTCCGACCTTATGAACCTCCCGAACGTCTTCTGAATCCTCGAAGGCGTCGTTGATAGACTCCTCGTTAACCTTCCCGTCGTCTCCGTCGCTCTTGGTCTCATTGAGTCCGACCTAAGTAACCTCCCAAATGTCTGTCGGATCCTCGTCGGCGTCGTGGATAAACTCCTCGTTAATCTTCCCGAGACATTCACCGATCTCGGCTGAGAATCGGACGTGGCCTCCGACATTCCGCAGACGACGATGGAGTCGTCGTCTCCGTTTAGCTCCAGAGTCACCTCCACGAGCTCTCTTTCCCAGCTGCTTCCGGAGTCTCCATCACGACTCAAACCGTTGAGAAAAACCGGCAGCATTGCGCCGCCGGTGACTGGTGGAGGTCTTAGCTCCACACCGTCGTCGTTGGTTCCATCACCGCCGTGACTAAAACTAGATTGCGTTGAGAAACTCAGAGGTGATAACTTCATTAATCAAACACACCTACGAAAATATAAAGATTTTATATTAGAATTAAATATATATCTCCTCTTGTATTTTCACCGATGGCCATGGAAGAAAAGACAAGAAGGTGAGAAAACAAAACTAAAGTAGAAGAAGAAGAAGAATGTTTAAAGAACAATAAAAAGAGAGAGAGAATCATAAAACAAGAGAGGCACTTCTCAACCGATCGATACAAACACTTGCACACAACTTTCAACGCTTTAGTTTTTTTTTTTTTTTTTTTTTTTTTGTGTGTGTGGCCAAGTCGTGTTTCACAGTTGTTGTTGCCTTTCTTCTTCTTGATTACTTAATTTGTGTGTGTGTATCTTTTCCTATCTACTTAAACTAATCACCTCTACTAATTATCAAATATTATTGTTAAGAAAAAAATATAAAGATTAGTTGTTGTTGGAGATTTTGTTTACCACAGAAAAAAAAAGGATATGAAAGTATATTAATATTGGGTTATGGTCTAACGTGTGTGATTAATTCACAATATCTTAGTTCATGAATTTCGCCGCCAAAACATTAACTATTACCACTAATCAATCAGTAATCATAACTGAATGCAAATTACAAAGATCATAATCGGTAGTAATTGACAATTTGTGGGTAGTGTACCTTAATGAATATTCAAAGGGAAAAGAATTGTTGTCTGATACGCTGGCATAAACTCAGGAGACTACGCCACGTCGAAACTTTAAGACAGACTTAAATTAATATTTAGAAATATTAAGGGAGAAGGAAGATAGTGGGAGACAAGAATACGTAATTAGTTTATACGCTATATACAACTGCTTTTAGATATGTCAGAAAAAAATGTACAGGTAAAGAAGAAGAAGAAGAAGAAGAAGGAGGTCAAAGAGATGTGTGATGTAATGAAAGGAGACCAGACATATATATATGGAAAGGGGCTTGAAGGAATAGAAACTTCTGGTTTGTGTTTAGTGACTATTAAACCTAAATGAAATGCTACGCTTTGTCGCAAAGCAGTACATAACCAATGTTGTACGTCACTACGTCCTAAGTTTTGTGTACCTCCTCCTCTTCTAGAACTTCTCTCTCTCTCTTTTTTTTTTACCTATCCTTGGGTTATTTTATGGGTTTTTTGGGCCATTGTAGTGTCTACAGTCTATTTAGAGATCAGCCCACTCGGTTTCGCTATCATTTAGCATTTTAGTCAGTTTCAGAATTTCTAGCATAGTCAATGCTATTTGTTCGATGGGGTTTTAGAATTGTCTATGATGAGATGAGTTGTTGAGTATTATTTGGTTAAGTGTTATTCCTCCCCACTTGTAGTTTGTAAAACTATTTCAATTAGTTTAAACTGCAAAGAACCCAAGTGTTGGACTAATCGGCGAGACAATGAATTCTTTTAAAAACTTCTCTTTCTGAAAGTATCTCGTATAAGTTTTGAAATAATATTAAGATAGATTTAAAAACAAGACGCTCGAATGTGGTGATGAATAAAAACTTTGAACATGGTAATAGACTAATAGTCACACTTTGAACAAATTATATACATTTATTAAGAAGAGTTCAAATTGGTAGAAGCTAAAATAGAAAGCACTCGTAGCAGCCAGCAACGTGCATCCCACTCATGTTGAAATCCATGCTAGACTAGGCCACGGCTCTTTCTTTATATGTGTGATCTTTCTTCCATTTATAATTATAAATCTCTTTGGCTGACAAATTCAGTTTCTAGAAACAATGTATATTTGTATGACAAGGTCAAGGTATATGATAGATGTGCTTGTTTCCAATATAATTTGTTAAAATTATTTCAAGTGCTTTTCTGGTAGTTGCAATCTCTATATCACATCTTATTAGTTTAATGTGTGCGGATCTGAAAAAAGAAAGATCAATACACTTTAAGAAGAATCTGATCAAAAATAAAATGGAATAAGACAAAATTAAAGCATAAGAAAGAAATGTTTATATACATATGTAGGTCTTCACAGTGACAATATTCAAAATTTACTCTAATACATCATCCTGAACATATATGAAGACTAGAGTATATCATTTTAAGCTAAAGATTGTGCAAATATAAAAGTAATTTAAAAATAAATCATTAGTTCGAAATTTTTAAAAATATTTCTAGTTCACCTCTATTTTTAATTCTATAATAGAATAATTTTAACGGATGGATGCAGACTAGATTTAAAACAAATATACCTCAGAAGTAAACATCATCAAGTGCTGGGCCTTGTTAAAATTGTCAAATCAGACTGAGCCTAAAATAAGTTGGGCTTGAGAAAATAGACGAGGCTCATGTGCTATATCGTTTTAAGTATATTAATCGGGATAACTTTTTTATTTTTTTATAAGTTGGCAAAAAAAGTCACAGCTAGTTAAAAAATGTATGTTCAGTATGAACATGAAAACTAGTAAAAGCTTTTCTTATCTAACTAAAGAGTTGTGACCTTTGATTGAACATGAGTGGGAGGGAATAAAAAGGAGAGTAATTCATTTTTGGTTCCCGCACGCCAACAGATAGGTTCCACAATTCTATTCGATGCCGAATGCTGTAACGTGTCTTCCTCTTTTACGTATATTATCACCGTCGGATAAATCTATCAATATGACTGCATATTTCTCTATAATATAAATGAAAAAGTAATTAAAATTTTTATCTTATGAAGAAATAGTATGGCTAAATTCAAAAAAAAAAAATGCAATCAGATGCAGTTAAATAACATCAGTCGACTAGATATCATATAACTAAAATTATATATATATATATATATATATATATATATTGAAATAATATAATATTTACAAAAATAAAAAATATTTTAAATGAAGTAAAATATTAATAATATATAATATATTTATTTTATAAAATTTATATATGTTTATAAACATAGAAGAATCACCTAGTAGACTATATATTTGAAGAAAAAGTGACCGGTGAAACAAATTACTACTAAATTCCCTAGACTATTCATTTTATGATAAAGGAGTCTCATAGACAATAGTTTGGTAAGTGTTATTTTCTTATTGACAATATGTTTTTGAAATTGTAACTATAAGAATATTTTGTGGAAAATGCTATCAAATACATATATATATATAAGAAAAACAAGATACCTGGTGATTGGGACATTAGTGATCGGTATTCATCAACGACAGATGATCTAATCCACTTAAGAACGTAGTTCTCATCCTACTTCAACCCATGTCAACGCCGTTTAAACCAGATCAGACTTGTCCGGTTATCAAGATACAATAGGAAAACGACCAATTCTGAAGATACTTAAAGTATGGTGGTGCCTACAGATGATTCAGTTCCACCAAGTGTCCAAGAAAAGTTTTGATTTTTTGTTGTTGTCTCGAACCATAAACCACATATGAAAGGCATTAATAACATATTGGACTGTGATCCCATACTAAATCGAGCTGAAAAGCAACAAGTTCAACGTATATGATAATAATATATTTGTTTGTTACAAATTTTTCTAAACTATCGAGTAAAATCACCTATAACTCGCTTGTAGCAAGGCCACTCCAATATACTCCATCCGTTTTACTATGATACATGTTTTAGAAAAAAACTTTGTTTCATAAAGATATATTTTTTTATGTTTTCTATAAGAATATTGCAAATTTGAAGAAAATTAATTGATTTTATTGAGTTACTATTGATCAAAAATCATTGAAAACTGAAAATTACAAAAATCGATACATTTAATATAGTGATTTAATGCGTTTTCTTAATATGTGTGAAAATTCCAAAAAGTCTATTTTTATGAAACATAGGGAGTATTATTTAGTTTTTTCTACTGACTTTGCATCTAGGGTCTATCTATAGTTTACGGTTAAATAGAACGTGTATGTTTTTGTGGGATTGCAACCGTGGTTAAATATTGACTGTTAGCAGTTTTTTTCTTCATATATATAGTCTAGTTTAAGTATGGTCGTAGATAAAAAAAATTATGTGTTTAAACTTTTAGAAGTTTCGGGATCGAAGCATTAAGCAGACAAGAATACAAGAATACAAGAACATTAAATGTAGAGAGCATCTAATTTCTTGTTAACATAGATGGATGAAGCTCTAAGCAAATGTCGTGTGGACCGTCGAAACGACGACACTTTGGTCGGTGAATCTCTCTATCTATCAACAAAAAATTTATAATCGAGGAACTGTCATATCCTTGTCTCATCCCTAAATTCCATACAGTTCTACGTCTAATTCTGATGAATTCAGCGTTTTACGACTGATAATTAATTATATAAGAACACCCGTTGCTTCTTTTTTTTTTGACTAAGAACACCCGTTGTTCTTTTAAGAAAAATGTTAGTCATATCATGTAACTAAAATATAAGAACAAACGTCATGCGTAAAGTCAATATATTTGGAACATTGAATACTAAAGTTAATAATTTTTACATTATAAAATAAAAGCATTATCAAATTTAGAATATTTTTTTCTGAAATGTCAAGTATTAAAAAATGGACGGAATAGTTTTTGATCCCACAAATACAAACTGATCATAACCCCTAATAATTTGAGGACAAATTATACTCCCTGAAAAGTATCTTCTAAATTTATTTTTTAATTCACAAAAAATAAATATTTTAGACTTTTAATAATTAATGTTGATAAGTTGCATATTTCTAAAAATATTAATTGAGAATATTTGAATTGATTAAATAATATTAGTTGATAGTTTTTATAAAATGTACAGCATAAATTAAATAATATTTTTAACTAGAAAAAATATTAATTCTTAATATACTTGAATACTGTAGAAAATCTATTTTTAGGATCATGTTTAAGTAAAAAACTTTTCAGGACTTTGTAGAACTGAAGAAATACTGTGTACGATGATTTTTTTTTCTAAATAGTATCTTTATTATACTCTCTCCGTTTCATTATAATAGATGTTTTAGAAAAAAATTTTGTTTCATAAAGATAATCTTTTTGTGTTTTCTATGAAAATATTGCAAATTTCAAGAAAATTAATTGAATTTATTCAGTTACTATTGCTCAAAAATTATTGAAAATTGAAAATTACAGAAATCGATACATTTATTATAGTGATTTAATCCGTTTTCTTAATATATTGAAAACTCTAAAACATTTATCTTTATATCTTTATGAAACAGAAAGAAGGAGTAATAAACAGTCCCAACGGGATTACAGCATATTGGCACAGATTTTTCATCTGCGTACAAAAAGTAGTAGAGATGGGGGAGGAAAAGAGAGGCAGGCTTTCGAGTTATATCAAATATAAATAGCACGTAAAGAGATTCATTAAGCACAATTAAAGTAAGTTAATGCCGGATATATTATACAATTAATTTAGCGAGAGATTGGAGGAGAGTTAATAATTGATAATAAGTAATTAAACAAAAAAGAAAAGGAGGGAGCGGAAAGAGAGGCATGTCGAGTGATGATGGCATGTAAAAACCTAACATGGGATCATTCCAATTGCATTTCCAACGCCACCAGCTGTGGAATTTCATTACACAGAATCATTCTGTTTTCTCTTATGTTCTCAATCACAAAGCACATATACACATAATATCTAAGTTTCATAGTATATGTTTGGTCGTATACGTACACATCTACACTTCCCATGCATGTTTTTTTTCCTTCATAACTGTTTTTTTTTTCCTTTTCAAAATGTGAAATTGGCCAGTTGGTTCATTATCTCATTATTTTGATAAAAAATGTGGTGGACTATAAAATATATGTTGGCTTTGATTGGTAACGTTGTACCAACGTCAATACTATGTAGATATTTTCTTTTGTGTAATTATTTAGTGACTGAAACGATAAAAAAAAGTTATACTAATTTATTATGGCATAGGTAATACCACTTTTTTTATTGTTCCACAATCTAATGTTATCGCCAACTAGTTTACTTACACTGTTACTTTTTACCCTTATCTCGTATCATAACAATGTACATTGTTATCTTTTACAAGTCATCGATCGATATCATATTCGAGTCTATAATACCATGCCACCATATTAGATGCATGAGCTAACCGTATCCCCTATATATTAATCTTGGAGCATTAGAACTTTTAAGTGTAGCCACGTGTCATCACCAGGATGATTCTCAGAATCCTTAGAAAAAAGTTGGTCCATCTAATTATAAACATCACCAGGATGATTCTCAGAATCCTTAGAAAAAAGTTGGTCCATCTAATTATAGATTTCTCTTTACCTAAAATAAAGACTTACAACACATATACAATACAATTCTAATTAGTGATAATATAAAATATGTTATTTCTAAAATTATACACTATTAATTCCAGATTTGAAAAATAAAATATCTTCTTAAACACACATATTATTTTGGGACGTTGCAATTATGCATACCGGAACGACTATCTCTAGATACTGAAGTTACTTTGTTTTATCTCTTCCGTGTAAAATATCGACTACCAACATTTTCTTGTGCCTGATGTTTTCTCCCAAAGATGGTGGTCTTATGATATAAAATCCGTTACTGCTAAAACTTTGTACTACTTAATCCATAATTTCAATCTGTTTATCCCCGCACAGGGTGCGGGCGGCCACCTAGTTTTTATTAAATTAACATTCATATTGATTGGTAGTGCATAAAAGGATATTTAACATTCTTTCCTTAAATAAAAGCTACGGATTTACCTAATATGATTAACATATATGTGACAATTAATGTTTTGAATAATAAAGATTTGATAATATATTTTGTATTCTTCATCATTTTTTTAATTTATATTATTAAAAAATAAAACAATCACATTAACCATTTAATAAAAAAATCTAAATTTTTTTCTTACATGTTATATTATGAATTTTTTGAAAACAACTATAAATTACTAAAACAATAAAAGCATTACAATCAAAATTTTGTGAACAATGTTTTAATTTTTTTTTGTTAAAAAAGATACAAATGATCATAATATCATATGAATATTAACTATCATTTAATATATATTCAGATTAAATATATATACTTTAATATTGTTTAAATTAAACTATATATCATATAAAATACATATATGTTAATTATATACTAAGATGGATCATTACAACATATTTTGGTACACACATGTCATTATAACATATTAATATACGAGCTATATATATTAATCCTCAAATATTAAAATCCTTAAAAGCAATATTGAGAAATCTTATGTTATCACTACAATGAGAAATCTTATATATATATTAATCATGGAGCTATATATACGAGCTTTTTTTTGTAGTCACATGTTATCAATACAATGATTTTTTAAAGTCTTAAAAAAAAAAAAATTAGTCCATCTAAATATATATTATACTTTTTATTAAACTAATTATCAGATTAGTTATTCGTGTATAAAATAATAATTTCTATTCTTTCCTTAAATAAAAACTACGAAATTACCTAATATGATTAACAAATATGTGACAATTAATGGTTTTGAATAATAAATATTTGATAACAATATATGTATCTTGCATCATTTTTGTTCAATTTTATATTCTTGAAAGACATTTAAAAATCACATAAGCATATAATAAAAAAATTAGATTTTTTTCTAATTTGCTATATTTTGAATTTTTTCAATATAAATTACTAAGGCTGTTAAAAATCTACGATGAAATTGTTTTGATTAATTGTTTAAATTTTTTATTATAACAAGATATAATAATCATAAAATCATGTAAATATGAAGTCTCATTTAATATATATACATTTCTTTCAATATCGTTAAATTAAAATAAATACATATATATATATATATATATATATATCATATATAAAATACATAAAAAATGTTAATAAAAATAATATTCATATTAATAAAAATATTAATTTTGTCACAACAAATATAAAAATGTTAATAAAATCATATGAGTATCAAGCCTTAATAAATAAATATTTATATTAAATATATTATATATCTATATCAATATCATTTGATTTTGATTATATACTATATAACATAAATAAATGGTTTATTTTGTTTTTTATCAACAAAAAAAATTGTAAATAAAAAGAAAGATTATTTTTATTTATGTTCTTACTCGAATTTAATTGTATACGTAATAGCTATTCGCTCATCAATTATTCAATATATTTATTATTGCATAATATGTAAATTAATACAAAATAAATAATATTATCTATAAATATTTTTTATACATAATTAATCTTCATTTTGCGTAAGTATGGATCTCAAATGTTACTTGATCATAATCATTTCAAAAATATGATTCTTCATATTGAAGTGAGATGGTGAATTATAACATTTGAATGATATCATTGAAGCACAATGTAAATTAAATAATTTTAAAAAAAATATCAACAAACATCACCCTACTCATCAACATTATATTGACGATTCATAACTATACCTTTGGAGACATATGACATCATGACTGAACAATAAAGATTAATATTCAACGATAATTAGTATATTAATTTCACCCCGCGCATGTGCGCGGGTAATCATCTAATTTAAAATAAATCTTAATCTGTTATCTATATATACAGAACTGCAATTTTTTTTTTTTGAAAGTTCAGATTTTTGTGCCAATTTTATGATGATTTGGGATTCTCTCAAAAGGCTAGTCTTTTTACCTTTTCTCTTTAGTTTAGTGTCTAAAATCTAAATTTGATTCATATATTGATTATGTGAGAAAATCGCAAGAAAACTGTTTCCGCTTGTACAGTGAGAAATTAAGGTTTATGTTCTATTTCGCACAAAAAAGTTTTTTTTTTGACAAAGGATTTTCTAATTCGCAGAAAAAAGTTCTATGCTATATATACATTCATATATTGTACTACACGTACATACTACATAGCATCCTTGCAAATATTTTGAACTCACGAGAAAGATGACCACAATTTCGTGTAAAAAGTTATACTATTTTCAAAATATAAATTCAAAAGTAACTATGAAAAAGAAAGCTTGATTTCTTTAATTTGTGTTGTCATGTCTTATACTTTGAGGTGCACTGCACCGAATCACAAGCCATGTGAAAATTGTGAATTATGCATATGCAGTACTTATCAAGTATTACATACATATAGTTGTGATCATTTTTCCAGTTTCATTGCTGATTATTCTGTTTTAAATTACGGACCATGCTAATTTTACAGTAGTAGTATTTCTTTGTTATTGTGAAATAATGAATGTATATAGTTTCAACTAGAAAGTAAATTATTTATTTGAATCAATCGTTCTTTCTATATATAATACATTATACATGGGTACAATGACAAGATGGGTAAAGGAAAGTAATTAAGAAAAAGAAGTGGAGATAAAGGAAAAAACGTGTAATGGAGATAGTAAGATTCTCTGTTTGATTGATGACTGTGAGAAAGGGGAGTAGTAGTTGAGTCTTGTCGCATAATCGTCGCTTTAACTAACGTTGGTTCCCACATACTCTAAACCTTCTTCCATTGGTTGTGTTGTTCTTAGTGTTGGTTGCAATTTGTCAATAGGTGTCATTTTATAATTAAAGATCAAAATAACTAGAACTAATCGTTCGAATTTACGTATATGTTATGATTATGCATGTGTCCCGTATTGATTAGTGTATACAGTATAGATTAAGCTGTGATGGGGATCTATAATTTACGGAGTTGATAAAAAATATCATAAGGAAGATAGTTTAAGCTTGGTGTGTGATAAAGAAACATAGCGTTTGATACAATACATTGTTTTCTCATGAAATTCTCACAGTAATGCAGTTTCCACCTCAGTTTGTTTAATGAATTTCACTTGTGTATCACATCATCGTTTTCTACAGTTTACTTTAAGTTATTGGAATTGGAGAGATGATTGGTATTTTTTGTAAGTGAGAGAAGACTCTGAAAAGTTTGCTATTCTCAAAAATACTGAATAGAGAAGTGAGTATATGGTAAGTGGTATATCATCCCCTATGTAAGAATGGAGGATTTACTCATCTCAACTCTGTCATTTGGATGACTTATAAGCCAATATCAGTTGGTGTCATAAATATTGAACGTTAATTTTAGTCTTTCTTTTTAATAAATCCAGCGGTATCCAACGGGTCGGAACCCAACTCACTAATCTTTTGAGAGTTTGTCCACCAGAGCTATGTAAATCTGATTACTCGTAAAAAAAAAATATCTATCTCGCTTGATTACACAAATGAGTAAATCTGAGTTTGGTAGATTTTGTACCCAAAATATTTAACACATTTCGAGTCTCGCCATACCACTTGATCACAATTGCGTGGTTGATTAATTTTAATCTTTTAAAAGAAAAAGTGTTCATATATATGATTATGAGATATTATCATTGTGTTAACGAAGATGTAATTTAAACCCTAAATATGTGTTCTAAAAAGAAAAGAAAAAACCCTAAAAGTTAGGTAATTAAAAAATTATCAGATGCGATCTCTTCCTTACGTCGACAGATCACGGTGACAAGCAGAAAAGAATTTGGAGTGGCCAGGAACATCTTAGATTCTTAAGTAAAAAAAAACTACAGAAAAACTAGAAGTTCACGTACGGTGTTAATGAATTAGTGAAAATAGCTAGGTTTTGGATTTTTTTTCTAATATTCATGACTTTGAGGTGGTCTTGATAATAGGTTTTGAATTTACTATAAGAGAGTAGTTTAGCATAAACATACATATGCAGTACGTATATGCATCGATCAATAACTGACATACATGTGCAGCTGTCTCTAGATATGTAGAAGCTGTCCGGGTTTGACCAATCTCTCTATGATTTTTATCCCTCATCATGTAATACTCATTACCAGCATCCACATGTTTTTTGTCTAAATAATATTGCAAACAATATTCTCGAATATTTCACGAAATAATTGTTCACATAATTAACAGTGGTAGCCTACACTACCCATGTATTCATATATATGGAAAACGACTTTAAAATATTATTGTAAAGGACTAAAAATATTAGTTTGTCGTGAACGAAAATAATCTTTCACAATGCTTGAATGGGACATTATACTGATATTGATTTCTATTGCGTACTGTATAGTGTTTTGACATGATATGTCTCGCACGGTTAGAGCATCTTAATGTGCACTGATCAAAATAATTAAATGGGTCTAAAGCTTAATTCTCTATGAAAATGTTATATAAAAATGGATAGGAATAGACTTTTTATATAAGTTCTGGTTTAAAATCTAAAGCAGCATTAATGCATACAAGATTTTTGAAAGAAGTACACAAGAAAGTGCTGAGAGAAACATCAACTTTAAACCAATCAAGATTCATACTATTTGGTATAACTACTTTAAGATTAGTCTTCTGAGTCTTTTTAGAGGGTATCTGAAAACTGAAAGTCCGACTAATTCACTAGAGCCCGGTTGCTATACGTAGAAATTAGTTGTCCACACCGTCTAACCACACAAATAGATAAATCTCAAAAGTAAATTTTGAACTTCGAGTCGCTTAACACATTTACATATCCACCGTATCACACTACCACACCTACCTGGTTTAAAATTAGTCTTCCGAGTCTTTCCACATATTTCGTGGATTAGTTAGCTTTTTTGTTGTTGTTAAATTGGATTAGTTAGCTTTGGTACATGATGTTATGATATTCCGATTAAAAATAAAATGGTATTTGAAGTAGTGACGTTGTAGGAACATAGTTTTTATTTTTTATTTGTACTGCTAAAACATTAAACTAGTGAGCAAACAAGATATATTTTAAGATCGTGTGAATTCCGGTTTACAGAAAATAGAATATTGTTGGTTGGGAAATATAAGAACAAACGAGGGAGAGAGAGAGTGTCGTTACGAAGAGGAGAAGAGACACAGAGGCACAGACTCACTCAAAAGCAAAACCATTTTGGTTCAACCGAAAGACTCGGTCGGAGTTTAAAGTCTGTCTCTTCCGACATCGTCTGGCGCTACTCACGTGCATGCTCACCTCCACTCACGTGCACATGCATTTTTCTAATGTTTTACACAAAAAATACAAATGTATCTATCTACCCTTTTTCATTTGTACATTAATGCAGTGAGAAATTGGGAAATTCATATATTTCAAAGAAAAGAAAAATCAAGTTTTACTCATACGGTACAGGAGTACGATAAAATATATATACATGTCAATTTAGTTCTGAGGAATGCGTTTTTATGTTTAACATTTTTTTTGAATAACTCAGTGTATCATATCCCTTACCGAAGTGGATCAGATTAGCGGTGAGTGTATTTATCAGCCTACGTTATCGATCGGAATACACATCGGACACCAAACGCTGTTGAAATCCAAATGTTAAATTTTATTCCTAGTGGCTAACGGAATTCGAATCCGGATTCGTACTGGAACCGAAGTTTCCTCAAAACCACTAGGCGTCCTCGCTTGGTTATTATATATGTTTAACATTATACAGAAGCAAAAGTCAAAAGTGAGAAGTAAAAAAGGTGATACAAGGAGAATTTAATCTGAAACAATGATTGAATGTTATTAATTTGGTTAATTCGTTTTGATGAGGAGTGGTTTCTAAACACATCAATTGTGTTACGTACATATGCACTCCACGCGCAGAAAATATTGACCCAAAAGGGAAAACAACCTAAAGCACGCCTACTTTCATCCTTGTTGAGAGTTTACCTTTTTGGTTCCATATCTTTTGAGATTTTGATCCAACATTTGTTTAATGACTAATCTTTTGATGTTCTTGTCTTATAACCTCTAAACGTTGAGCTCTATATGAGCTCTTCTAGTTTTTGCTTAATGTCTATCTAGTGTTGTCACATATCATACGTTCTCATTAAAAGGATTTAATTTTTTTATTTAAAGCTCGAAATGGGTTAATGTCTTATTGTGTTCTGATCAAAACGTTGATTAGCAAGGATCCCCGGATTCTTTTTGTTAAACGGTATTAGAATATTTGGTAAACTAAAAGAGATTTTAAACAATTAGGTGTATACTTTGAGCAATCAGCTTCAGAATATATATTGACATACAATCAGTAGAGAATATCTACTTTAGAAAGAGTCAGAGTTGTTCACGAAACATTTTTAATTGTTCCAAAATCAAATTCCCGTTTATCTAAACATGGAATAAGTTTAAAGTCTCAGTACTTAATAATAATAAGTAAATACAAAGGTAACAAAGTTTCAAACAAAAAAATACAAAGGTAATAATAATTAGGTAAAAAACTTCCCCACTACATACATACATATTCTTAAGCAAAACAGAATAAAAAGAGGAAAGCTAAAATTACCTGTTTGTATCAACTAAGTACATGTTTTCCAGGGAATTTTTTTTTTTGAATCATGCTACAATGTTAATATTAAAACGATAAGGCCATGATTAACGCAGGTTTCTTAAGTTGAGTTTCTTAGAGAAAGTTAAGAAACTGTTTCTTAAGTTTTAACTGAAAAAGTTAAGAACCGGCTCTTAAAACTCTTAAATAAGAAACTGTTTCTTAACTTTCCTTAAGAAAACTAAGAAACAGTTTCTTAACTTTTCCTAAGAAACCCAGTCTAAGAAACCACCATTAATCATGCCCTAAGAGAGATGACGTTGAAACGAAAATTGCTTTACTAGATTTTATATATACACGTAGAGAGCTGAAAGTAAGGAACTACTCTACTCCTGTCCAGATGAATTGTAAAGCACTTCAAACATAATAAAATAAGACTATATTATTATAAAAAAAACTCAGCAGATTAATAATTTAGTTCCCTGAAAATTTTAATTATTACACATGAAGTTTAGCTTTAATTGGAGTATAATGATGTCCGTAGCTCTGTAAACATGTGAAGGTCTCCTCCTTTTGCGGCTAGTGGGTGCTCCATTGCGTATCAAAAGGAATATTATTATAATCTTAATAAACAAATTTAAATACTACTTTATCAATTTTGATTATAACATTAATTTCAATGGTTTTTTTGGTTCATGACTCTTTGTTTTTCTCGCATTATACGGACATGTCTCAATGTGGACAATCCATAATAAATATTCATTCCGTTTTTTTTATATTTGACGTTCTATGATTATGCACACAGATTAAAAAATATTTAATTTTTTATCATTTTTTAAACAAAAACATCATTAATTATTTACCTAATCTCAATTCAACCAATAATAAAATAGAAGGTATAATATCATTGGTCCTCTAACATTAATTAGTAATTAAATTTAAATAGAAAATTAAAAATGTCAAATAATTTGGATCAAAAAATTTCTCCCAAAACGTCAATTATAAAAAAAGGACAGAGTAAACAATAATTATATGTATAGATACACATTACAATTTATGACTAATAACAAAATATGCATGAGCTTTATGATCTTCTTCGTTTAATGATAAAAAAATATTTTATTTGGTGACCATTTTCCATTTTTATTAGTTATTTCGTACTAACAAAGAATCTGTATTTTTTGGATCAACAACAATGCATTACAAAGAATATGTATAAGAAGAAAAAGTGGGGCATCTTTTTCTTCTATAAAAAAGAGTTTACATTATTTAGAATTGATTATTTAAATATTGAAAGTTAACTTGGTTAGGCTTACATTTCTCGATCCGCCGAACCTAATCCTTAGTTTTTTTTATTAAACAAATCATGTTATTCTACTAGATAATTTTACACTACAAATAAATATCTAACTGAATGAAAGCTTTTCATGTTTTACAGAAAATCCGTCATAAAAGTAGACAACATTCATCATTTTTAAAAAATATATCCATATCATTTAAGTATAAAAATTACAGTTATAAAAGAGAGAGGGAAAATTAACAGATTTTTTTTAAAAAAGGGTGGACTATCCAACAACATAAATTACAATCTGAAAAAAAGAAGATAAAATAAAATAAAGGAGAGTAGTAGTAAAAATAAAATAAAAAAAGGTGGGACAGAGAAGAAGAAGAAGACATCAAGTGGGGGTGACACGTCAGAGGGCATAAGAAAAGATTTCATTTTTCCGCATGTATCCGATCCCAATCGTCTTAAAATCTCAAATCGAAAAGAAAAAAAAATAACGAAAACAAAGAAAGAAAAAAAAACACACTTGAGAATCTGCAAAAACACCAAAATAAAAGAAGAAGAAGAAGAAGAAAGGTTTTAAAGCTTTTTAAGAGCTTTTAATCTTGCTCAAGTGAAGCTTTATTAGAAGAATGATCCTTTGTTTCATTATTTAGTTTCTCTCCTGCTCTTCTTCTCTGCTCCCCCTTTAGAGTATAGAGCAATACAGATTCGTTTAAGAACTCTGTTTCCTTGAAACAACAAAAGAAGAAGAAAGAAAAACATGAAGGCTCCATCAAATGGGTTTCATCCCAATCCAGCAGAAGGTACACCTTTTAATCATTCCTTAAGCTTCCTGGATTTGGAGTTCATCTCAGTTTCTGCATTTCTTTATTGTAAAAATGGTTTTTTTTTCTATTCAAACATGGAATCGGTGAGCAGAAACCCAAAAATCGAGTTCGTTTCACTGTATTAAATACAGTGATTGTTGTCACATAAATGCCGCTAATTTTGATAAAGTTTCAGACTTTATATGAATATATTCGCAAATATTTCTTCATTTAATTGTTCTTTTTGATGAACAGGAGAGAAGAAAGCAATCAATTCTCAGCTATGGCACGCTTGTGCAGGTCCTTTGGTTTCACTGCCTCCTGTCGGAAGTCTTGTTGTTTACTTCCCTCAAGGACATAGCGAACAAGTATGTTCCAAAACAATTGGACCCTTTTAATTGCTATCATCTCTCCAAGTAATGATATGATCAATGGTCTCTTTTTCAGGTTGCAGCATCTATGCAGAAGCAAACTGATTTTATACCAAATTACCCTAATCTTCCTTCTAAGCTGATTTGCTTGCTTCATAGTGTTACTTTACATGTAAAGCCTCTCTCTCTTTTTCCTAAACTTGTGAATCAAAATCAAAGAAGAGCTAATCATGACTTTTGTGAATTTTTGAATCAGGCTGATACTGAGACCGATGAAGTCTATGCACAAATGACTCTTCAACCTGTGAATAAGGTCTTAATCTTCAAGCTCCATCATTTTTAACTTGTGTGTCTTGGTTTAGATTTAAGAACTTTAAAAGCTGATCTTTGGTTGATTACTCAAAATGTGTATCAGTATGACAGAGAAGCATTGCTAGCTTCTGATATGGGTCTGAAGATAAACAGACAACCTACTGAGTTTTTCTGCAAGACACTCACAGCGAGTGACACAAGCACTCACGGTGGATTCTCTGTACCACGCCGTGCTGCTGAGAAAATATTTCCTCCTCTTGTATGTCTCGCTGATCAAAGCACCTCTCAAACTGCTTTGTTTTATTTTATTTTTACCTTTTGCTAAAACTTCTGATGATGCTTCAAATAGGATTTCTCAATGCAACCGCCTGCACAAGAGATTGTGGCTAAAGATTTACACGACACTACATGGACCTTTAGACATATATATCGAGGTATAAATCATCTCAAAATTGGTTTATTATAGCTTAAAGAACTGAAAAACTTCAAGTCTAATTTGTTTACTGTGCTGTGTAATCTGATCTCAGGCCAACCAAAAAGACACTTGCTTACCACTGGTTGGAGTGTTTTTGTTAGCACAAAGAGACTATTCGCTGGGGATTCAGTTTTGTTTGTAAGGTATGAGTTCATACTTAGATCAAACACTAAGCAGAAAATGGACTTTACTTTTCTCATTCGAGGTTCTAAACTGTTTTGCAGAGATGAGAAATCACAGCTGACGTTGGGTATAAGACGTGCAAATAGACAGACGCCGACTCTTTCATCATCGGTCATATCCAGTGACAGTATGCACATTGGGATTCTTGCAGCTGCAGCTCATGCCAATGCCAATAGCAGCCCTTTTACCATCTTCTTCAACCCAAGAGCAAGTCCTTCAGAGTTTGTAGTTCCTTTAGCCAAGTACAACAAAGCGTTGTACTCTCAAGTATCTCTTGGAATGCGATTCAGGATGATGTTTGAGACAGAGGATTGTGGGGTTCGAAGATATATGGGTACAGTCACCGGTATTAGTGATCTTGACCCTGTTAGATGGAAAGGCTCCCAATGGCGTAATCTTCAGGTACTCTAATGTTTAGAGTTATGGTAGAAAACTGATAATTTCTTTTGAATAATTTGCTGAGAAGCTTTTGTTCATGGGTTGAACAGGTAGGATGGGATGAATCAACAGCTGGAGATAGGCCAAGCCGAGTCTCTATTTGGGAGATTGAACCAGTTATAACTCCGTTTTACATATGCCCTCCTCCATTTTTCAGACCTAAATACCCGAGGCAACCAGGGATGCCAGGTAAAGTTTACTTCAAATGTATACTTTCATCGATCTCTCAGACTCTCATTGAGTTTTCAGATACTTACCTTTGGAGGTTTCTGTTGCAGATGATGAGTTGGACATGGAAAACGCTTTTAAAAGAGCAATGCCTTGGATGGGAGAAGAATTTGGGATGAAAGACGCGCAGAGTTCGATGTTTCCTGGTTTAAGCCTGGTTCAGTGGATGAGTATGCAGCAGAACAACCCATTGTCAGCTGGTGCTGCTACTACTCAGCTACCATCCGGGCTCTCGCCTTATAACCTGCCTAACAATTTTGCTCCCAACGACCATTCAAAGCTTTTGAACTTCCAATCCCCAAACCTCTCTCCCGCGAATACGCAGTTCAACAAACCGAACATGGTTAACCATATCAGTCAACAGATGCAAGCACAGCCAGCCATGGTGCAATCTCAACAACAACAACAGCTTCAACAACAAGTACAGATGTCACATCAACAGCTGCAGCAGCATCATCAGCAGCAGCAAGGGGGTTATAACACAGGTTCTGTAAACAATGGCGTGAGTGTTGTTTCTAACCAAGTCCCTTGTCAGAATCAGTCTGCTGGTTTTTCTCAGTCTCAGCTTCAGCAGCAGTCAATGCTCTCCAATGGTGCTAAAATGACCCACCAGAACATGGCTTCCGCTGGGAATAAGGGCTCGTCTCAAATGACAGCGCAAGAATTGCAGTTTCAGCAGCAACTGGAATTGCACAATAGTACCCAGTTATTGAGAAACCAGCAGGAACAGTCGTCTATGCATTCGCTACAACAAACCCTGTCCCAAAATCCTCAGCAACTCCAGATGCAACAACAATCATCAAAACCAAGTCCCTCACAACAGCTTCAGTTACAGCTACTGCAGAAATTACAGCAACAGCAGCAGTCAATTCCTCCGGTAAGCTCGTCCTTACAGCCACAGTTATCATCGTTGCAGCAGACACAAAGCCATCAATTGCAACAACTTCTGTCGTCTCAGAATCAACAGCCCTTGCCACAGGGTAATCACAGCTTCTCAGCTTCAACGTTCATGCAGCCTCCACAGATTCAGGTGAGTCATCAGCAACAAGGATATATGAATAATAAGCCTATTATAGCCGCCGGAAGATCACAATCTGGTCACATAGATGGAGAAGCTCCTTCTTGTTCAACCTCGCCATCCGCCAATAACACCGGACATGATAATGTTTCACCGACAAATTTCCTGAGCAGAAACCAACAAGGACAAACAGTACCTGTACCTGCATCTGATTCAGTCTATGAGCGTGCAAGCAATCCAGTCCAACAAGGCATGGTGAATTTGAAGAGTGCTGCTGAACAGTTCAAGTTTAAAGGCGCAGTAACTGATCAAATCGATGTAACCACAGCGGGAACAACGTATTGTCCTGATGTTGTTGTCCCTGGACAGCAGCAACAGACTTTCCCATTACCATCATTCGGTTTTGATGGAGACCTCCAAGCTCAACATCCAAGAAACAACTTAGCTTTCGCTGGGAATCTCGAAGCTGTAAATCCTGATGCTCTCTATTCTCAAAAGGACTTTCAGAACTTAGTACCCAACTATGGCAATGCACCAAGAGACATCGAGACCGAGCTATCCAGTGCTTCTCAGTCATTTGGTATTCCCAGCATTCCTTTTAAGTCCGGAGGTTCAAATGAGATCGGTGGCATAAATGATTCAGGAGGCATTATGAATGGTGGAATCTGGCCCAATCAAGCTCAACGAATGCGAACATATACAAAGGTTTGAAGTCTTTCTCTCTGTTAAACAACAGTTCCATTCTTATTGCAACTTAAAAAGTTAATAAAATCTTTATAGGTTCAAAAACGAGGGTCAGTAGGAAGATCAATAGACGTTACCCGTTATAGCGGCTACGAAGAACTCAGGAATGACTTAGCGAGAATGTTTGGCATCGAAGGACAGCTTGAGGATCCACAAACCTCTGACTGGAAACTCGTCTACACAGATCATGAAAACGATATATTACTAGTTGGTGATGATCCTTGGGAGTAAGTTCCAGATCAACAACAAGCTCTTATTAATCTGTCTGAATCAGTCAAAAAGATCTCAGACATTCTTGTCTGTTTGTTTTTTTTTTCTTTCCTTCAGGGAATTTGTGAACTGCGTGCAAAACATAAAGATACTATCATCAGCAGAAGTGCAGCAAATGAGCTTAGACGGAGACCTTGCAGCTATCCCAACTACAAACCAAGCTTGCAGTGAAACAGACAGCGGAAATGCTTGGAAAGTACACTATGAAGACACTTCTGCAGCAGCTTCATTCAACAGATAGAAGAAAAAGAATGCAAATACATCAACTTAAAGTACAGCTTTTTTTTGTGTATGTGTACTGCAAACAACAAACTGAGAAGAGGAAGAAGATGGTGCAAGGTATATATACAATTTTATAGGACAGTGATTTGATTTTTCATTCTAACTTGATGTTGTTATCTGTCTTTCTCATGTTTCCATATTTTATTATGTAACCTGTGAACTTAAGAGTGTCTATTTACAGATACTACTACAATGTTAATGTAATGTAGCTATCATATTCAGTAATCATTGTTCTTTGCTCCTCTCTCTCTCTCTGTTTCTCTTTAAAACAAAGCGGCAACTTCTATTAATCAATTCAAAATCAAGACTGAAGAGCAGAGCTAAACTCTAAACCAGAATCTTATCGTACCGAATCAAACTGGTTTGGTGATGGAGGGATCGTCCTCGTTGTCATCGTCGATTAGAAGAATGTTTGTTTTAAAGAATAAGTTAATACCATAATGAATTTAATCAAATAACTAGCTATTGGTTCTCTAAGCAAACCATACAGCAAGCTCTCCTTCGTACGTTTGATTCCCTTGCAAACGACTAGTACTTATAAACTGTTCTGTCTAGATGTTTCACTAACCTGATTCGTTCACTGTCTCAACATCTCTTCTATATTCAGGTATGTTCACAGCTTCTGGTTTAACGTGTTGCTTAAGGTATGCGCATGGCTTAACCTTTTAACAACTGCTTTTGCTGCTTGTTGGTCTAATTAAGTCAGATCACTTTAGTCGCTAGCCTAGACAAAAAAAAGTGTTGTGCTTTCTCATCTCATTGATTAACCCCAAAACTAATTACAGATCACATAACCGGTGAATTGGAATAATATCGTGAGAAGAAGAGTGGATGGATATAAACACGGTCGAGTGGGATCATAATATAACCTGAGCTACTCGTTCATATGAAATCAGATGTTGACAGTTACATTTCTGTTCATTTACAGAAAATAAAGTAGGATCTTTGTGTGTCCT
The DNA here is from genome assembly GCA_905132885.1 of Moricandia moricandioides. Classification (NCBI taxonomy): domain Eukaryota; kingdom Viridiplantae; phylum Streptophyta; class Magnoliopsida; order Brassicales; family Brassicaceae; genus Moricandia; species Moricandia moricandioides. The sequence continues at coordinate 96,236 of CAJHQQ010000296.1, forward strand.
CAGCTGAAAAATATCAACATCAGTTTGACAGTCATGTGGGTCTATCTCCTTTATTTAAATGGCATAGAATTAAAAATTAGTAAGTTATGTTTATTGTTGTGAAACTCGTGTCCTTTAGAGGTTTGTCTCGACTAGAACTAGGTTAGATAGAGAGAGAGATAGGCGGCTAGGGTTTATAGATTGTGTGTAAGACTTATTCTTATTGCTTTCTTGTGTATCAAATAAGTACAAGGGGGGATACATATATATATAAGTAGATGGCCGACTTGCCCACACTTATAACCAATGTGGGACAAGTTAACAAGGCCTAAATGTTGGCTAACCTAAGTGGTATATGGGCTGGCCCAATCCGACATAACATATGGGCCGATGGCCTAAGTGTAGACCAAGTAGATAAGCCCACTTATGTGCATTCCCAAACCGTCTGGTTCATAACACTCCCCCTGAATGCCATAACCGTCTAGAGCTCGCAATGCGTTTGGTATACTGCCTCGTTAAAACCTTTCTATGGTAAACCCAAAACCCAATGTGGTAAAAAGGGAAGCCATAGACAGGAAAAAGAGTACAGCCGCATTACTCCCCCTGATGAATGCATCACCATAGATTCTTCAGTCTTCTGGTCTCGTGTACCACCTTCTGTGAGCAGAGGTTGGTTGGAGTAAATTGCTTGTTCTTCTGGTTACGACTCGAGGTTGTTGGATTCAGAGCAAGATCGTGATGATAACGGATTGCCTCAGTAATCCGACCATCCAACATTAAAGGAGAAAGTTATAAGCTGGTAAAGAGAATGGTATCAACCATGAATAGAATGGTATCAACCATCAGTGTCTTGGCAAGATCCTCAGACAAGTAAAGATAAGACGTCCAGAACTAATAAAACTAGATGCCAGACACATTGACCCTAAAGTAATACCAGCCGGCACCAAATGAATTGTTGTCCTAGTAGAGACACAATCAAGTTGCTACAGAGTCTATACAAGATAGACCAATATGTTCCATAACATAAAACCGGGAGGAAATAAAATGGTGCATGAAATTTCCTGAGGTCATAAATGGAAACCATTCCAGACATAGAAATGGTCGACCACAGTACAAGATACCACACAATGGAATTTGGGACACCAAAATCCATGGTACTTAAGGTGATTTGGGACGCCAAAAACACCAAAGTATTGAAGGTTATAAGATTGCAATCTACTATGACATGTCTGGAACACAATGGAACGCAGAAAAAGGTATCGATACCAATTATATAAGACTGCGCATACAAGGTAGCACTTGAGTGATTTATCCGAGGATCATCAACCCACATGAGAGTACTCATACTCATGAGATGCGTGGGGGTTTATAGGTTAAAAGAACATATTGAAGCGATGGACGTATTGGCCATAGAACGCCATCAAACCAGTGAATGGGGTCATGTGAGTAGGTTAAAACCGTGAGATGGATGGACATGGTCACGTGGTCTAAGACGTACATGTTCCTGCCTACAGCATTTAAACATAGCTGATAACACAAGGTTACTCACAGAGACCAAGGAACAAGATTATAACAGATATAAGATCTGTGGTGGATGCTACTACAATGAAATGTCCAGAAAAGAAATGACATGTAGCAAGCAGTACAATAATCACTGGATAAAAGTACTAAAGGTACTATAAGATGAGAAAAGAGATTATCAGAGAACGGCTTTGTTCCTTAAGCCATCTAAGAACTGATACAGCTGCAGCTGGATATAATAATGAATGAGTTCCACGAGAACCATCATAATCAGTTCATGTAATCATTATAAGAATGAAATTCCTTGTGTTCACAAACCAACTTGAAAGAAAGTTGATTGATTCCAAAACGATACAAATTATCGATTTGATTCTTAGACAAGTTATGATCATAATATTTGGATCCTCAGATCCTGGTCTATATGGTTTATTATTGTTCCTAAACTAAAACATATTGAAAGAAATATGAAACGGTCATAAAGAATGATTCCATCGACCATAGCAGTCTATGAACACTGCGGTCGAGACCATCGAGATAAGGATGGCTGAACATACATCCATGATCGATGGGTTAAGTTATACAGCCATGGTCAAGGGACCTAGATTGAATTAAACATTCGTATAAAGACCAGTAAGGTCGAACGCTGAGTGGAATCATATTGTTCCGACCATGCTGTCCATAAGGGCCGCGGTCGAGGAACAAAATCGTTATGCCGACCCAACGGTCGACCATATGGCCGAAGTGAGACTTATCCAAGGTACCTGCGAGCCAACCTACATATGTGGCCGAAGGAAACTCATGAACAAACCATATGATCATATAAAACACATTACACACAAAGTCTTCTACTTCTAAACCTATCGATCTCTCTCTCTCTTTTCTAGCTTATGGCGAATAACCTCTGTCTAGGACACGAGATTCACAACATTTATCAATTAGTTTTGAATCTACATATCGTATACATTTTCTCTTAGTAATTCATGTGCATTTATGTTTATCTGAATAAAAAATTGATAAATGTTTTTTTTCTTTTCCTCCTTAAATCTTCTCCTGCACATTCACAAACTATATCGCTGACAAAAAAACAAACAAACTATATCCTAAAACTAAATCGTCTCTCACAAGTCACAAGTCACTAGTCACTACTATATATACATATCTGAAGAACTCATGTTAGCTCACAAAAACCTTCACTTTCTCTCAAAAACAGTCTCTTTCCAAGAAAGTTTCTTCCTTTTCTTTCTCGAATCTCCATGGACTCTGAAGAAACCCACCAACGGCAAAAACAGAATCGCAACGCCGCCGCGTTAGCGGGTCCCACCTCCACTTCTCAGGCCATGCAGCACCGTTTATCTGTCGGGGCTCTCTCTCTGCGCCAGCCTCAACAACCGCTCATGATCGACGGATCGCCTTACTCCGTCGCGACCCCACAACCGTGGATGCAAATCGGGATCGAGAAACGAGCACGAGGCAGACCGAGGAAGCACGCTCGTGAAGTCATTGATGTTGATAGCGACGGAGGTGCAAATGCTAACCCACCTGCAAAACGGGGAAGAGGTCGTCCTCGTGGCTCCACTAATAAGCAGCGCAACGCTTTAGGTACATTCAAAGACTCCATCTTTCTTTCTTTTCTTGATACCCTTTTGATCACTGCGTGTGTGAGCAGGAGAAGAAGGAGAAGAAGGAGAAGAAGGAGAAGAAGCAGAAGAAGGAGAATCGTTTACACCTCATGTCATTAACGTCAAAGCTGGAGAGGTAATGTCTCTTGTCTTGTGTTACAAAATCTTCAACCTTTTAAAGATTTTTTATGGTCTTACACTCTTACCATTGTACTCAGGACATAGCTACGAAGTTAGTGGCGTTTATGAATCAAGAACCACGCGAGTTCTGTATTCTCTCAGCTTCAGGCATTATATCTACTGCGGTGCTTCAAGCTAAGAGTCCTTGTGGAGTTGTTAAGTATGAGGTATAACACTTCATGTCCTTGTGCACTACTTGCTTCTTGGTCTGATTTGATCTGTTTTTTGCTATGTAGGGCTTATACTATATCACTGATATGTCTGGTACTTTCTTGAATACTGAGAGTAATGATGGTACTGTGGCCATAACTGGTAACTTGAGCGTGTCTCTGGCTGGTCCTGATTGCAAGGTTGTGGGGGGTTGTGTTGGTGGAATGCTTGTAGCTGGATCACAAGTCCAGGTTACCCTTTATAGTCCAGTTGGTTAACGGAACCTTCAAGAGACTGACTTAGCTTCTGGTTGTTTTTATATATAGATCATTGTTGGAAGCTTTGTACGAGAGAGAGTGAAACTGAGTGCAGGTTCAGCACCAGCCAATGTGTTGAGCTTAAGTGGTGGTGGACCAGGATTCGCTCAGTCTCAGGGACCACAATATTCAAGCGTGTCATCAGAGGAAAATGATAGTATATCTCCGTTGCATCAAGTTGGAAACTCTACGCCCTCATCACCTAACCATTTTCAACTCTGGCCTGGCTACATTGAAGAGAAGTATGACAATTCTGATGGAACAGAGAAGAAAACCCCAGTGAGCACGACCCATGAACCATTTGCTTATTGACGATTGTTACTTAGTTTCTTTCATTGTGATGATTCTGTAATCAACATTGATCCGGTTTAGTTTTTTTTTTTTTTGGAAAAAGGCAATTGATCCGGTTTAGTTTCGAAGTAGGTTTCAGTTCATTTTTTACAAAATATTTTTCATAATGTACATCTTCTCTTGTTTTTAATTAAAATTTTGGTCAATACCAAACAAAAAACAACTATAGTCTCATAATCTTTTTGACTTATCAAAGAAAACTTTTCTAAATTTGTATGGTTTATTTTTATTTTTTGTTCTGAGAACAACACTCATTAAACAAAAGTCCAACACACATGCATAGTCCAAAAGCAGTATTAATCCTTGCTAAAGGAGGAATAATTTTTAGTCCATAACTCCGGTTAAAGTTCTCGAGACTAAAGGTTTTACTGGTCTTGCAGATACCATCTACAAAGGTGTCAGTAGTTTTTGGCGTTTTACAGTAATCACAAAAAAATACAGTAATTAATTTGCTTCACTTCAAACCTCTCAATGTTTCAGATAACATGTTTTTTTTTGGATTGCTTGTATTGGGCCTAAACTATTCACTAGTTAAAACTAGAAACTACTCAGCCCACTAATAATATTTCAGACCTATTCCAACCAATAAGCAATTAGTAGTTCGCTTGTCTATGTTTTAAAATAAGCATAGAGAAAGGAAAAAAAGTTTGTCAGCTACGAAGTTTACCCTAATATGGTGGAAACCATCCAATGTTTTATAATATGTTAATAAATACACGATGTTTATGTTAATACATACCACATATACAAAGTAAATGATTACATGGTGGGAACATCACAATCGGGTTTAATTGATTCTAAGAAAAGTTAATGGGGTTAAACTGTAATTAATCAAAAAATTAAATTTAAAACAAAAAGAACTAAGTTTTAGAAAAAAACATTGTTACATTACATTTTGATTGGGTAAAAATTATAGAAAATAGTTGACAATAAAAATAAGAAAATTTATAATTGAAATTTAATATATTTTAATATTTATGCAAAATTAAAAAATATGAAGACAATAACTTTGATATTGTCGATCATATTAATTTCCAATATAAACATTTTAAAGAATTCATATTTTGGACTTTTAAATTGGAAATAAATTTTGGTTGAAAGATTTTTAAAATATTAACAAGATGAATTATTTTAAAAGCCAAAGAAAAGAAATGCTAAGTAAATTTTAATATCATAATATATCAAGATTATGTTGACATAATATTTACAAAAAGAAATGTTGATGTTGACAAAAAAAATCAGATATACATACATATATACAAATAACAAATACATATTTTTTTATGTAAACATCATGTTATTTTAGTATCTATAGGTAAGATTATAAATTTAGTATTCGTAAACAGTGTGTCAAATTACGATAACATATTACAAAAAATTATAATGCTTATTTATGTTATATCATTCTAATTATTGATAGTATTAATATATTTGTAAATGTATTTTATAGTTTTATGATGTTAATTGTAAGTGTTATGAGACGTAGCATTTTTTTTCTTTGACTTTTAAAATAATTCATCTTGTTAATCTATTAAAAATATTTAAACCAAAATTTATTTCCAATTTAAAAGACCAAAATATGAATTCTTAAAAATGTTTATATTGGAAATTAATATGATCGACAATATCAAAGTGATTGTCTTCATATTTTTTAATTATTCATAAATATTAAAATATATTAAATTTCAATTATAAATTTTCTTATTTTTATTGTCAATTATTTTCTATAATTTTTACACAATCAAAATTTAATGTAACAATTATTTTTCTAAAACTTAGTTCCTTTTGTTTTAAATTTGATTTTTTGATTAATTACAGTTTGACCCCATTAACTTTTCCTAAAATCAATTAAACCCGATTTTGATGTTCCCACCATATAATCATTTACTTCGTATATGTGGCATGTATTAACATAAACATCGTGTAGTTGTTAACATATTATGAAATATTGGATGGTTTTCACCATATTAGGGTAAACTTCGTGTAGCTGACAAACTTTTTTTCCTATCATTAACTCATAAATAATTAAGATATCCACAAGTCTCTTTTTTATTCTGAACACCATCCCTCCACAAAGTCTTTGTCTTGGAAGTTGGAACTGTAATCATGAAGTCAATGTAGCAAAACCACACGTATTTGTTTTCTAACAAAACTGATTAAATATCTTAAACTTCTTTCTTTCTTGATACACTTGGGAGACGAGATAAAAAAAAACAGATCACGTAGTTTTCACATTTCTTCTCTTAGCATAGACGTTTTATTACAAAACTATACTAAATTAAACCAATGAAAACAAATGACTAATCGAACATAAATTAGAATATGATTCAACCACGTAATCTTTTATATTGTCACCAGATTATGACACAGCTGGTCGTAAATAGATGGAAATAATACTATGCAGTAATAAAAAGAAATGAGCATCCAGATAATAAACAATGAATACCTCAAAATAGAATTAAAAAAAAATTGTCACTAAAATAGACTCTAAAGAAAAAGATGATCAAAAGGTATAAATATAAATTTTTATTTTTTGAATTAACTAATCTAGATTGATTTAAATCTATGTGACAAAGTTTTGGAGGTGAAATTTAAGATTAAAAAAATGTTAAAAAATTCAAAATAAAAAAAAATCTATTTAGCTTATTTTTTGAAGTTTATTTTTGTGATAATTTTTTTATAAAAAATCTATTTGAGAGCGCTAATAAAAGTTTAATTAAGCGTACATTAGTTAACGTTTAAGGAGATTTTCAAGAAAAAAAATGCGAATATCCGACCCGTAGAAAATGCGGATATGCGACGAGGCTCTCTACGTCTTTAGGTTCCCCAAGTTATCTTCTTTCTTCTTCTTCACAATCCTATAACCTTTCTTTCTTCCTTCCATTGCTCTCTTCTTCCTTCCTCCTTTATTCTCATGCTACTAACCAATTCCCACATGGTTGTTCCGGTTTACAGATCCATTATCTCGCCGGGAAACTTCACGACTAGTCCTTTAGATATGAGGTTCCCCTCCCCCGGTAGCTCAAAGAGGTACGATGACGGTGGAGTCGGCTTAGGCATCGTCGCTGCGCTTGAGAAATCTGGAAGCCTCAAGCAAGAGATCTCTTCCAGACAAAACCCGGTTTACTACTCTGGTTCCGGTTTAAATAGATCAAACCCGGTTCATTGTCATGCGGAGATTGAACTCTCTGAGGAGTACACTTGCGTCACGAGTCGTGATGGCGTGAGCAAGGTTTATTATTACAAGGACGACGACAAGTTTGAGTTTCGTGATAACAGATCGGAGGGTGACAGTACTCGTCGTGAGCGGACAGCAACGGAAACAACTGAAGAATCAGCGGCGAAGCTGAAGAGAGATTCTCAAGAGTTTCTGAGTTTGTGTTGCTTGTGTAAGAAGAAACTTCTAGGCAAAGACATTTACATGTACAAGTAAGCTCCTTTTTTTTTAAAACATAAAGTGAGGATTGATTGATTGATTCACTGATGTCTCTATATTATTGAATGAGCAGAGGAGACAGAGGGTTTTGTAGTAAAGAGTGTAGATCGGTGAGAATAATGGAGGATAATCTAGACGTGCAACATAGTGTGGAGGTTTTGAGCTCCCGGTGTACCGGAGGACATGTTTCTCCACCTCGAATATTCGTAATATAAAGGATTTACTTATTTAGAATTGTGATCAGCGTTGATTGATTATACCCGAATTTTTATCTTATTTTCGTATGATTTGTCATAAAGCCATATTATACTAGGCTTGTGAGTTTTTCTATAACTAGACAAAACAAAAAGTAAAGACAATCTTTGATAAAAACAGACAACAAGAATTTTATTAGTGGTTTTAAATAAAACAAAAAATGATGTTATCAGTTTGTCTGATATATTTTTTTCTCCCAAACTAAATGAATGATTATAGTGCATTTAATTTGTTGTAAAAGAAAACTATGTTGGGTATGGCCAAGGAAGTGAGTTTGTTCCTCCATTACATGAAACCGTGTGGAAGTGTACAAGCGAGATTTTTTAAAAGATTAAGAAGCGGGGATGTATTGGAAATGTATATCCAAACAAAAAATAATAACATATGACTAAAAATTATATGCTTAAAATAAAAATAAAGCATTTATTCATTTATACTAAAATTAACTGATTTTATATTATAATTTTGAAAATATAGATAAATTAAGTTCATAAAAATTATTATCCAATTAATTATTTTTAATATTTCATAAGTAACTGATACAATAGATGGGAATATGTATGCTATATCTCTAATAAAAAAGTCTAGTGTAGAAAGATAATTTCTAATATTTTCATATCTCTATTCCATGTATGTTAATACTTTTAAAATTTAGATTTTGTACAAAAATAAAAGCACATGATTTTTTATTTTATCTATTTATGACACTTGTATTTTTTAAATGGAAGCGTGATTCCAAAACAGAATTGTAAGATTCCAACGTGTTTTTAAATATGATATTTTAGAATCGTTTTGGAATCGAGATTTTGTAACCTTCTATAAGATTCTGATTTCAATTCCGGTCCCGAAGTGAAAAGTGGATCTCCGACAAAGTTTCCGTGCAACCTATACTTTGTCCAGGATTCATGTTGCTTGTGTAAGAAGAAACTTCAAGGGTTGCGTACATGATGTACATGTGCAGTACAACAACAAGTACGAGGAAGCTCCATGAGTATCAAACAAAAAATGCCTTAAGAATATACCAAAGTTTCTGGTTTAAAGTGGATAAAAGATAATAAAACCAAAACCGTATTGGAATCAGATTTATCCTCATTTAACATGGTACCCATTTCAACACGTTCCACGAGTCCTCGTACGGGGTAATCCACCGATATGGCGATGCAATCGGCCGCTGCCATTCCTAAAATTTTGAGGCTACGGACAATTTAATAAGAGTTCTCATAAAATTTCCTTTCACAAATTTGAAATATATATATATATATGTAAAATTTTCTTTCAACAGGTTTAGAGTTTAGTTTATCTGCACTGTCCCAATAAAATAAAATCAATTTTGTACTATTTTTTCCTTTAATGCCTTTGGTATTTATGATAAATAACTTATCAAAATAGACCAAATAAATATTTTTAACTAAAAAATAGGAAAAATAGGAACTGTTGAAGAAATACATATATCAATGCAAAGATTTTTTTTTAAATGCTTAATTAAAAATTTAGATTTCGCTCTATGAATTGCATAATTTTCAATGTACGAAAATTGGTTTAGAAATTAAAATTTATGTTTTGTTATTGAATCTACTTTGATAAGAATAAGTAATCTACCTATATAAATGTTATCTAAATATATTTGTAATGCACATTTTGCGGTTAACCTATCACTATAAAATTTGTTGAATACACAATTGAGTTCAAACATGTGTTCTTATTTTTACATATAGTAGATGTATGTTCTACGAATAATAATGAACAACTGCAAAAAATATGAGAAGTGCAATTATGAAAATATTTGTAAATGTTTTGTTTTCATATTTGAAAAAAAAAACTAATTTGTTAACCAACAAAATCAAAGATTGCTTATTAGCCTTTCTTCTTCAGTCACCTAATTTTATTTTTGATTCTTCCATGGTGCATATCCATCATACCAGTTCAAAAACACAAAACCTAGAAACAAGACAGTACCAACATGCAAGAAGAATCTATCAGATCCTTTCGAGTTAAAATCATGATAAACTCTTCAATCATGTCTTGTCTTTACATTCGTAGGTTCGGTGAACGTTCCACCGTTTCTCTTTTTACTTTAAGCGTAGATTTGGGATTTTTGTCCTTATTTAAGTTCTATACGATTCCTTAACATATGCAGACGCTTAAATCTTTTTGTCAACGTGGTGTATACATCTTATTACAGACATATATAATAACATGTAAAACTAGTTCAATCATGGACAAGAATAAGAAAAAAGTTGATGTTTAAGCAAGTCTGAGATTAGTGAATGTAACCTACTTGGATGCGTTCATCACGGTGTTCAAGAGGTCTGTATTCTTCTGCTCCTTAATTTTTGGAAACTCTCATCTGCATATGTAACCTAGAGATTGTCAATCTGTTTAAGACTAATAGACCTTACATAGAGTTCAATCTCTGAGAACCAGAGGAGTGTTTTGTTTATCAATTGCGGGATGACTAGACACCATTGTAACTCAATCTCGCATTTGTCTTATAAACCCTAGATTTATCTCATTTTCTCTCAAGATTTTGTCCAATCTTGTAAAAAAAAATTCGATCATTTTAATAAATATTTCATTTTTATTGTTTTTCTCTTATTCATTAACATGATTAGCCTTGAATCTCATATGATTTAAGGTTTCTCATGAAGAGTAGTGAGTAGTCATCTCGTGATTCATGACTTAGTTAGATTAGAGTGATTAAGTGAATATTTAGGATGTTTTGCTTGATTAACATTGTTCTATGCTTATTAGGTGTTCTTAATGTTAGATTAGACTTGTTTAAATTGATTTAGAGCATAAGTAATTTAATGCACGGAAAGTGTTTGATGAAATGATTGAACCAACTTAATATTGTCTTTTACATGTATAGCCATTGATAATTGATGTTAGAGATGGTAAATGGGTAGTAGATTTGTGATTTATGCATGCTAAATTGTGTTACGCCAACGACAGTTGATGTTTAATGCATGATTAGCATACATGGATTATTGTTACGACAGTGGATTAGTCCATTTAAATGAGATCTATACTTATAGACTTGTTGATTGTTTTGTTGAACATCCTAGATTGAACCTTGATCACCTTATATTGATTATCCTTATCCATAGATTCATCTTTAATATTTGATTGAAAATTTAATTCTTACACTTAATTCTTAATTGGATTTGAGATCATCTTGTTTATATTTCTAAGAGCTTAGCTTGTTACTGATCATCTCTTCTATTTATTTAGATTAGGGAAGTTTGTGTATTCTTAGTGTTATAGATCACTAGTTCCTTGTGGATTTGATCATAAAGTGTTACAATGACATGTCATTCGATTGTGACATTGTTTACCTAATAAGTTAATTGATATATGTGTAAACGAAGAAATCAGTATGTCTTTGGTAAAAAGAGAATCGTGTTTCTCTCAATTCCTCCTCTTAACACATTCAATATCTTTCAGAGGAAGAAATGAATCTTTTGTTTGTAAAATACTTTTCGATCTTTTCAATGGTACCTCCTCGCTTTTTTTGGTCATTGATTAAGAAGAGTCCAACAAATGATCTTGCTTCAATCTGGCCATGTTTCCTCTGTTTTATTTGCGGTGTATGGTGGAATAATCTTTCATTGGTATCGATGGAAGCGGAGCTTTGGTGAGGCGCTAAATCTTTTCTACGGCAAGGAAAGACAGGTAGAGAAGCGATTGCACAGTGGTGAAGCTTCTCGGAGGATGAAATCGCCATTGCAAGCATAAGAGACATGTGTTAATATGGATGAAAAATATATTAGAGTATATTTCACTTCTATTATAGAGTTCTTCAGTTTTAGAGTTAAAATAACAAAATGAAAAATATATTAGAGTATATTTCACTTCTATTATAGAGTTCTTCAGTTTTAGAGTTAAAATAATAAAATACATTGGAGTTACAACAGTTGAGTCCAAGAAAAAATATTGGATAATATGTGTAATATAAAAATTATATCCAAACAATATACTATGCATCATGGTTTAAAACTAAATATGATTTTGGTTGGCATTAGGTACACATCTAATTCTTAATACTTTCATCCATGTTGTACAATTATATTTTTTTGTTCCTTGGTCTTCGGAGACAAGAAAGAGTCGGATATAGTTAAAAAAATTTACTTAACAAAAGAACTTGGATTGAGCTACAAGACTTTGTTCTAATCACGAAATAACTAGATGATTCATAGCGATAATATCACTCTTACATAATTTTGTTAATCATATTATATTGAGCACTATAAAAAGTCCAACATATGGAACGTTAGCTTTTGAAATTTTTCTTACACATCTAAAGATGAAACATAAAATAAATTATTATAATTTGTTTCTAGTTTTACAAAACCAATCAACGGAAAATGGTGTACCAACTATTTCTAATATATATTTACACTTTTTCGATATAATATCTATAATGATTTAAAGATAATGGAGTTTTATAAATTCTGATAACATATACTATATTTATGTGCGAAAAACCATACAAATATTTATGGTATTAGGAATAATCTGTTAATATTAATTATATGATATATTAAAATATTATCATAAACAATAGCTATTTGTCTTATTTCATATATAAACCTACACTAAATGAATAAATATACATATCTATGAAATGGCCATACAAATTGTTAATTTTATATAAACTACTATATATAATCTATAAGTTATATTACGTGTGGGACATCCACCAAACAAACATTATATATAGGTATAATGACTGAAAAAGTGTTTTATTGATATACCTTCTAAATAAATCCATAATAATAGCAACAATTGTTTAAGAACATCAAAATTAACTTCACGTGTAGGACACGTTCCCTTCTATTTACTTATAGGAAAATGAATGAATCTAAAGCTTTCACATATTATATGGGCAAAAAACTTGGAAGTTTTCTAAATTAGATTCGTTTAAATCGGAACAATTACAGTGTGAGCAGCTTAATTTAGATTTTTATTATGTATATATGTAAGAATACCTCTTCTTCTTCTGTTGTAAAAAAAAAAAAAAAAAAACTTCATCCTTTTCATATATTTTTACCTTATTATCAATCTATTTCTTTAATTCAAGATGAGGAAGTCCCTTCAACTTTTGTTCACCATCTTAACTATCTTCATCGTTCTTTCACTAGGTTTGTAATTAAATTTTAATATAGTGCATATAGTCCTTCTATGATAAATTGATTATAATACTTACATTTCAAAAACATTTTTTTGAAATGTTGTAAACCCCATACAATAATTTTTGTTAACTATATAAAATACAGTACTAAATTATCTATTTAATGTAAAATTCTTAATTACCTAAAAAGGTAGATAATATAAAAATTGAGTCAAAATATTTTTTGTGTTGAACTTAAAAGGATCATCCCTAAAGTATGTAATGAGTTTTTATTTTATTTTAGTCCATTTTTTTAAATGTATAGTCTTTATACATGATGAAGAACTACTATTATGAAACATTTCTAGATATTTTCATTGTGTTATCATATATTTTGTGTACATTTTGTCCTGCACATACAAATATGTTCACCAGCATTTTTCATAATATGGATGAACCATAGTTCTTATGTAAGTTTATGTGATATTATGAAATACATTTATATATTCTATAGTTAATATGTTATGTTTTACAATATATACATCACTGTTCTTAAAGCATCATTTAATATGTAATTTTTATTAATATGCACATATTATTCAAAACATTTAAAATATTAATATGTTGATTAAATCATATGGCCATTTGTAGTTACTAAAAAAATTTATGTCTATTTTTGTCTAGATTGTTTAAAACAGTCGTTTATTAAGAAGATTTTGTTGATAAATATGTTTTTATAAATTAGAAAATGCTATAAATATTTTTGTCCTTGCAAAATTTGAGAGTTTTGTATTTAACAGGAAGAATGGCAGATGCGAATAGAAAAGTTTGTTTTGAGGAAATGCGCCTTGACCCAAAAAATCCTTGTGTTCCAATGCAATGTCTGAAGACATGTGAAAAGAAACATCGAACTACTGGTAGTGGTGGTTGTTTAAAGCATCCCCAATTTTGTGTATGCTCATATGACTGTTAGCCCTATTGATGTGAACATAATGTCCAGCCAAAATTCTATATTACTTTTTAACAATAATTGTCTAAATAATTATGTTGTCATAACAAAAAAGTATTAAAATGTTATTATCAGATATGTGGATTTACTAATAATAAATAATAATATGAATGTTGATTAAATGCAACTGCTAATAACAATATGAATTTTTATAAAATAAATGATCACAATGTTATTAAATGTAGCCAAAATTGTGTATAAAATTATAAAGGCTTAAAACGAGTTGAAAAGATAGAGATGAAACCACAACCAATATCTAATTGGTAGGTCACAGCTAAATGTAGGTTGTATATTAAATTCAATAAAAAAATATAGTTAATTATTTAAATAGAAAAAGAAAATGAAACTGGTGCATAGTTAATTTACGGAAAGTTAAACAATTGGTGTATTAAACTAATAATAAGAATTACTTGGTCGTATCAAGTTTTCGTTGAACATTTTCAGATCATATTCGGAAATATATTACTTTCGTAAAAGTCACTAGTGTTTTTCATATTTGCACAGACTTGTTTTATGTGCAAATATGTCTGATATTTTCTTATTATTATTTAAAAACCACATACCATAAAATGGCTTTAAAACTCACCTATTATAACTAATGTGAATAGTTAATGTTAGTTTTAAGATTACAGATTCTTTTTAAAAAAATTTCAACATATATACAGTTAATGTTTTCATGTTCTTTATAATTTTCAATGAAGATATTAGCATTCGTTATTCATATTTGAGTAAGAATATATTGCTTTGTTTTTTTTTTTTACCTTTTAGAGGACTTAGAAGAGTTAAGTTTAGGAAAAATATTTGATAAGATTGAGCCCAAGAGAAAAATATTGAATAACATGTGTAAATTTATATCCAAACAATATACTATGCTTTATTGTCTAAACTAAATATGATTTTGGTTGATATAAGGTACACATCTAATTAATTCTTAATACTTTAATCCATATTGTACAATTAAATATTTTTGCTCCATGGGTCTTCCGAGACAAGAAAGAGTGAGATATTGTTTAAAAAAATTTACTTAACAAAAGAACTTTGATTGAGCTATAAGATTTTGTTTAATCGCGGAATAACTAGATGATTCGAACCGATTATATCACCCTTACATAATGTGGTTTATCATATTGAGTGCTAGAAAGAGTCCAATATATGGAAGGTTAGAATTTGAAAAATTTCTAGACATCTAAAATGAAAGATAAATAAATTATTAGTATTTATTTTTAGTTTAACAAGAAAATCAATCATCGGTAAATGGTGTACCAACCATTGCGAATTTAAATATATATAAAAGGTTATATATTTATAATTTGTCGATATAATATCTATAATGGTTTAAATTTAATGGAGTTTTATAAATTCTGGTAACAAATACAATATTTATGTGAAAAACATACAAATATTTATGGTATTAGGAATAATCTGTTAATATTTATCTGATATATTAAAATATATTATCATAAACCAATAGGTATTTGTCTTATTTCAGATATAATTATACACTAAATCAATAAATATACATATCTATGAAATGGCCATACAAATTGTTTAATTTATATAAACTTATATATAAGTTATATTACGTTTGAGACATCCACCAAATAAAGGTTATATTTAGGTAGTAATGATCAAGAAAGTGTTTTATTGACATTCCTTTTAAGTAAATTCATAATTCTCATAATAGCAATAATTGTATGAGAACATCAAAATTAATTTCACATATAGGACATGCTCTTTTCTATTTACTTATAGGAAAATAAACGAGCTAAAGTTTTCACATATTATATGAGTAAAACACTTATTTTTTTAAAAAAAAATAATTTTTTTTAATTGAAACAATAATAATGTGAGTTGCATATATTATGTAAATATAGAATAGTTTTTCTTCTTCTGTTGCAAAAAACAAAAAAAAATATACTTCATCTTTTTCCTATATTTTAAAGTCATTATCAATCTATTTCTATAATCCAAGATGAGGAAGTCCCTTCAACTCTTGTTCATCATGCTAATGGGAAATCGACCATGTTAATGGGAAATCAGTCAATTTCTACATCAACAAGGAACAACGGTCTCGATCAGTACATAAACATGTTACATGGGTGAAAACATACATCAACTAGTACAAAATATGATATTCATACATGAACTTTCAAATTTTGGTTTTAACATACATTGACCTAATTTCCGTTAGTCAACGGTTAGTCGTCGTTAACGTGTAACAGAAAATCGGTCAATTCCTACATCAACATAGGCCAATGGTCTTGATCAATACATAAACACTTCACCAATGCAAAACATACATCAACTGATACAACTTTTAAATAAACTTTAGAAAACTAGTTTTAGCATACACTAAAGCATGACATGCGCGCCCGCGTAGGTATTTGTTTTTTTTTATAAATTCTTTAATGATATTTCTAATACATAATTTTTTGTTCATTTTTATGTTCCTATACATCAGAACCGAACCTACCCGGATCTGGAAAGACCCTACTCGAATCCCACCCAAAAATTTATAATACCCAAACAAAACATAATTTCAAAACTCAAAAAAACTCGATATCCGAAAGAACCAATGCCTACCTAAACGTATACATGATATCCATACCTAACTTTATGTAAACAGATAAAAAGTTTTTATTAACTGGTTTGAATTCTTGTCGCGGATAGAGAGAATTCATTCAAACATATGGAATTATTATGGTTAACAAGTAAAACAAAAGATGTCAAATTATTATGGGAAATAAAATTAATAAAGTAGTTAAGAAGTATGAAAAAATGTAAAAAAAAGTATAATAAAATAGGTAATTTTTGTTTTATACTTCTATAATAAATGCTGTTAATTATTTGAAAAATGTGATTAATAAAATAGTTAAGATGAGTGAAAATATGGAAAGAAAAAATGTAATAAATCTGTTGAAAATAGTGTTAGTTCTATTTTGTACTTCATTTTTAATAAAATAAATTTACTTAATTTCTACAAGTCAAATAATACCGAAGATAAATTGTCTGTCACGTGTTGATTAAATAAAAATTTTATTGTATTATGTGATAATTAAACTGTATTACATGGTAATTGATATAGAGAAACGAGAATGTTTAACTTATCAAGACATTCTCTTTTCTCTTTGTTAATTTTTTGTCTTTTGTTGTCTTCTATATGTTAGTGATTTTTTGCCGAAAAACAAAAATTAAAGAGAAAGTCTAACAAATGAATTACACAAGAACAAAATTGTTTGACCTAAATGATTTATTTTCTTAGTCAATTGTCATGTAATACGGTTTAATTATCACATAATACAATAAAAACATTTCTTAATCAATATGTGACAAACAATTTATCTTCGGTATTATTGACTAGTGGAAATTAGGTAAATGTATGTTAAAACCAGATTTCGAAAGTTCTCCTATTGAATTTAAATTTTGTAATAGCTGATGTATGTTTTCGCACCGGTGAATATTAATGTATCGATCGGGACCGCTGGTCCTTGTTGATATAGGAATTGAATGATTTTCTAGTATAGATTAACAACAACTCAACATTTGACTAACGAAAATTATGTCAATGTATGTTAAACCAAATTTTGTTAGTTCATATATATAAATTAAATTTGATACTAGTTGATGTATATTTTACATAGATAACATGTTTATGTATTTATCGGGACCATTGGTCCTGGATGATGTAGAAATTGGCTGATTTATAATCATCTTCATCATTCTTTCACTAGGTTTGTAATACATCTTAATATAGTTCATATAGTCCTTCTCCGATAAATTGATTATAATAATTAGATCCTTCAAAAAACGTTTTTGAAATGTTGTAGACCGTACACTAATTTATCTTACTATATAAAATATATTACAAAATTATCCATTTATATAAAATTTATAGATGCCTAGAAGGCTAGATAATATACAAAACTTAAAAGGATCATCCCTGATGAATTTAATGAGTCTTTTTTAGTCCATTTTTACTTTTTTAAATGTAGTCTTTATACAGGATGAAGAACTACTATGAGTAAACATTTCTAGATATATTCAATGTTTTATCATCTATCTTGTTTTTGTCGTGCACATAGAAATATGTTCACCAGCATTTTTCATAATATGGATGAACCATAGCTCTTATGTAAATTTATTTGATATTATGAAATACATTATATATTTTATAGTTAATATGTTATGTTTTCCCAATATATACAGTATTGTTCTTAAAGCATCATTTTATATGTAATTTGTATCACACACACAAAAAAAAATCAAAACATTCACAAAATAAAATATTAATATGTTGATCAAATCATATGCCCATTATTCTCATTTACTAATAAATATCATATGCCCATTTTTTGTTTATATTGCTTGAAATCGTCATTTATTAAGAAGTTTTTGTTGATAAAGAAGTTTTATAAATCAGAAAATGTTATATACTTTTGGTCCTTACAAAATTTGTGATTTTTGTATTTAACAGGAAGGTTCGCAGATGCGCAAAAAAAAAAAAGGAAAACAAAATATGTTCTTATAAAATCCCCATTGACACAAAAATGACTTGTGTTCCAGCACAATGTCTGGATATGTGTAAGAAGAAATATGTACCTACTGCTAGTGGTGGCTGTTTACCGGATCTTAAAGGATTTGTCACTGCACAGCTGATTATAAGCGCTAAGTGCATTAACCAAAATTCTGTATTACCTTTTTAGCAATAATCATCTAAATAATTATCTTTTCATAAAAATAAAGTATTAAATATTTGTATCAGATTTTTGAATTTATTCATGATAAATAATAATATGATGTTAAATAAATAAAAATATTAATAACAATACTGATTTTTTATAAAATAAATGATGACAATGTTATTAAATGTAGCCAAAATTGTGTACAAGGTCATAAAGGCTTAAAATGAGTTAAAAGATAGAGATGAAACCACAACCAATATTTAATTGGGAGATCATCAACTAAATATAGGTTTTGTATATTAAATTAAATAAAAAGATAGAGTTAATTATTTAAATAGTAAAATAAAAAATTAAACTGGTGCATTGTTAATTTACGGAAAATTAAATAATTGGTGTATTAAAGTAATCATAAGAATTATTTGGTCGTATCAAGTTTTCGTTGAACATTTTCAGATTATATTCGCAAATCTATTACTTTCGTAAAAATCACTAGTATTTTTCATAATTGCACAGTTTTATGTGCAAATATATCTGAAATTTTCTTTTTATTATTTGAAAAGCACATACTGTAAAATATTTTTAAAACTCAGCTATTGTAACTAATGCGAATAGTTAATGTTAGTTTTAAGATTACAGATTTTTAAAACTAATTTTTACAGTATGTGCTTTTCGGTGAGTTTCTCCCACACCAACTGGACAGAAATCGGACCTGAAATTATCACAGAGATCCAAGGTTTCTTTAGATTAGGCTCGCTGCCACAGAAGATCAACGAGACTCATGTTTGTTTGATACCGAAAATTAAAAATCCACAGCGAGTAGCGGATTATCGGCCGATCGCGTTATGTAATGTTTAGTACAAAACCATCTCTAAGATCCTTATGAAGCGTTTACAACCACTCCTGAAGATGATCATTTCCAAAAACCAATCGGCCTTTGTCCCTAGAAGGGCGATATCGGATAATGTTCTTATCATCCATGAAGTATTGCATACTCTCAAGATATCAAAAGCGCAACAACACATTTCGATGGAGGTTAAAACCGATATGAGTAAGGATACGATAGACTAGAATGGGATTTTATCGAGGCTGTACTATAGAGACTGGGATTCCATCCTCCGTGGTTCAAGTGGATTATGCAATGCATCTCTTCAGTTACATACTCTTTCTCATCAACGATTCGCCTAGAGGAAGAGTCCGACCGAGTAGAGGTGTCTGTCAAGGAGACCCAATCTCACCATACATCTTCATTTTGTGTAGTGAAGTGCTCTCGGGACTGTGTAATAGAGCTCAAGAGGAGGGAAAGATGAAGGGCATCAAAGTTGCTCGAGGAAGCCCAGCCTTAAATCACTTGTTGTTTGCCGATGACACCATGTGTTTTTCTCCGGGCAAACAAGACGAGCTGAGAAGCATTGAAAGGTATCCTAAAGAGATACGAGACAGCATCTGGACATAAAATAAACGTGGATAAATCAGCGATTACTTTCTCAAGACAAACCCCGGCCTCACTAAAAGAAACAGTAAAAATCGATCATCAGATCCATAGAGAAGGAGGGGTTGGGAAATATCTCGGAATGCCGGAACATTTCGACCGAAAGAAAAAAGACATGTTCACCCCAATTGTAGACTGGGTAAAACAAAAAGCGAGTGGATGGTCTACTAAATTCCTTTCTTCAGCTGGCAAGATGGTAATGATGAAGATTTTCCTCTTTGCTATTCCGTCCCACCTAATGATGTGCTTCAAACTGCCCGTATCGCTTTGTAAACGAATCCAGTCCGCAGTTACCCGTTTCTGGTGGGATGGTAACTCCGAGAAAAAAAGAAAATGGCTTGGGTCGCCTGGACGAAAATGACCCCACCGAAGAGTGAAGGGGGTTTGGGTTTCCGGGACTTTCAAAATTTTAACGATGCCTTCTTGGCAAAATTAAGTTGGAGACTAATCCATAAGCCCCACTCTCTGTTTGGGAGAACAATCCTAGGTAAGTACTGCCAAGACGAAGAACTGATCAGGGTTCAAAACCGAGCTAGTGAATCGCATGGATGGAGAGAGATTTTGTTAGGAAGGGACTTGATTCTCCGAAACTCAGGCTGGCTGCTGGGAAATGGACAAAACATAAATATGTGGAATGATAATTGGCTGTGTCACAACCGAACACTGAGATTAATGGGACCAGTACCGGAGGAGTTTGTAGATTGCAAGGTCTCTGCTTTAATTAACCCAGAAAGAGGGGAGTGGGACACAGAGAAGATTCGAAGGATTTGCCCAGTTTTTGAAGACCAGATTTTAAAACTCAAACCAAGCAAGTCAGGGATTCCAGACAAATATAGCTGGTTAGGAACAAAAAAGGGAGACTACACGACGAGACAGCAGTAGTACAAATGGAGGGATATGATCGAGGGAACACAAGTTTCAATTGGGAAAAGAATGTCTGGAATTCATCCACTTCCCCCAAAATAAAAATTCTGATCTGGAAAGTGTTGAAAGGGGCTCTCTCAAAGGCTATATCTCAGGCTCGGGAATGGAAAAATGGACAGAAGACCCCAACCTTAAAACATGGATCACAGAAGAGTAGACACCGCACCCACCCTAACTTCCCAGTGATGAAAACCGATGCAGCCTGGTCCTCAACGTCTCAATTGGCTGGGTTGGGCTGGAGTGGTTGCAGACATCATAAACTATGCTTGTGATTTCGATTACATTTCTTTTGATTGGATCTCGAGAGATCAGAACAAAGAGGCCGATGAACTGGCTAAACATATTTTGCTTGTATCTGAGGATCTTATGATCTCTACCTAAGTTTGATGGAATGAAATTTGTGGCTCAAAAAAGAGAGAGTATGGCAGATCTTTTTCCTCGGCAATCAAGAGTTCAAGACAGCATGGACGTACTAAGAAATACATGACTTATATGATAACTATGTTGTTCGTATGTGGGCATAATGATCTTAAAAATAGTTATTAGGTATTATATTAACTAAAAACCAATATAATAAATTATTGTTTATACTCTTAGAAATTTATATTGAACATGGAAATATTTATATAGACAATTTTTTCATCAACATATATATATATATATATATATATATATATATATATATATTGTATTAGAAAGTTTAAAATTGAAAAAAAATAAAAAAATATTAGTTTTTTTTTAAATTAAAATATAACCTTGACCAGTATTACAATAACCTCTCTCCTGCTTGGCGATCTGAAAGTCCGCCATTGTAATATTGGTCAAGGTTAGGGTATCTTTAACCCTGGAACTCCATTGAGGATTCCTATTTTTTTTTTTTTTTTGCTGATTTAAAAAAAAAATTAAAAACGGATCCATTACGGGTCGTTACGTGTCAGTGAAGTCCGTAAACAGTGTAAAAAATCCTCCAAAAACGATTCTTATTTAGTAATTTTTAAAAGTGGTTATTGCACTGTTCACGCGAACAGTGCAAGAACCACTCTTAAGAGCTTCCAATAATCATGGTCTTATCTTCTTCTAGATTATCTTTATCCTCTATTGGCAAAAGGTCGTGGATGTCTTTATTCCCAAAGATTGAAGGTTAGTGAAAACTATAGTGTCATGTCTTCTTAATTGACTCAGTTATTGTTTCTCCTTTGATGCGTCGTACGACTGGTGATTGGGGAAATGCTTTGATGGTAAGATCTTATTCAGTTTATGCATAGGATTTGACATGAAAGTTTTATTGTCGGCAGTTAAGACATACCACGGACGTAATAAAAGCACAAGAAATTAAGGAAATACTCTACTGTTTCATTATAAGTGTCATTTTAGTTTTTTACACACAGATTAAGAAAACAATTAATTTTACATATTTTTTATATAAAAACACAATTACCTATACAATTAACCATATTTCAACCAATAGAAAAATAAACTGCAGCACAGAATTAATAAATTTTGCATCGAAAACCGGAAACGACACTTATTTTGTAACAATTTTTTTTCTAAACACTTAATATAAAACGGAGGGAGTACATGTCTTTTTCTTTCCTCGGAAACCATAATTATATGATTTAATCTTGTTAATTAAATCTTTTTTCGTTTGAGCTATAAGCGCAGTAGTTTGTAAATAGACTAAGAAAGAAAGATTTAAATGAGACTGAAGTATAGTAGTCGTCAACAAAATTTGTTGTTCTCAAAAATTCATTAACATAGGAGATTAATTAACTTTGACATAACCCAGAGAAAGGGGATTTAGACAGACATGATACAAGACCTAGAAAAGACAAGAAACTAACAAGAATTGATCGCTAATCATAATAATCAGATACATACAAATATATCAAGTTTCCTACTAATTGAATAGTTGTGAAAAAATATATAATTAAGAACCATTGGACGCAGGAGTTTTGTTCTTCTTGTTTTATTAATGCACTGTCAAAAGTATAGCCCGGTACGGTTTACGATGCATGGTTTTAGCGGTATCCTGTCACATTTCAGCTGATAAACCAAGCCAAGAGGTGTTGTTGTTTCCGGTTTGAGACTTTGAATACGCTTTGGATGGATCGCTTAATTGGTATGGTGCCTTTGATGTAACCCTATCCTTTCTCTTTGCCAAGAACCGATGAAGTGAAGCTCTTCTAGCAATTGGAAGTTCTGTAGAATAATAAAAAAAGGAATACTTCTTTGTTAGAATCTGTGTGACAACAAAAAAAAAATTAGCTAAAAGGAGATGGAAACCAAAACAAATGTGAGAAAGATTACCGCATGCCATGGCAGTTGAAGAGGAGTGGATTGGCTCTTGTGTTGCAGTTTTCATGAGATGAGGAACTTGGTTTGGTGTGGGAACGATGTTGTTGTTGTTGTTAAGAGTAGATGTGAAACCGGTGAAGCTATTAGCGGTTCCTTTGCTAGCCAAGTTCATAACTTCTTTGGCTTTCTCAGCAGAAAAGTCATTAAACACAATCACTTGTCCGCCGTAGAATATAGTCAACGGTGCTGTTTGAGGCTCTGGTTTCACAGATCTGTGTTTCAAGAAAGCACCATAAAAAAAGTAAAAGAGATCAGAGAAAAACATATTAGCTTTATTACATCAGAATTTACGTTTTTAACAGAACATACCTAGCTGTAGTAGTAGCATGTGTCATTTTGAGGTCATCATCCTTGGGGAGAGAGGACGATGAGGAAGAAAGGCTTGGCTGCCTAGGAAACAGATTCTTGGGTTTAACATCTTGAGCAGCGGCCATGGAATCCACGTTGGAAGCTTCACAAGGGAATAAACTCATGGTTGTTGTGGGCTTACGACGTGACATCCCTGCAAATATGATCCAAAACAAGTTAGATCTCTCTCTATCCCATGACAATAAATTAAGGGAGAAAACAAAAAGCTAACCATAGGAATTTCAAACGAATCAGAAACACAAGCCTCATATGCATAGAGTTATGTAAGCCGTACCGTTGGTCTCAGGCTTGCATGACATCCCTAAGGTGAGATCTCCAAAGCTACCGTTCTCCTTTAGATACTGACTCAATCGACTACACGTCAGCGAGAAGCTTGGCTTCCCTGAGGAAGATCTCCGAGTAGCAGAGCTCGACATCATTAAGCAACTCTTGGAATAAACACGTGTCCAATCTTCTTCAGGTTTCTTTATCTTTCTTTCTCTGAGTTTCAGTTTCTCTCTTCTTCTTGCAAATTTGAGTTTGTCACGAGGGACAATTGGGATGGGCTCTTAAATAAAACTTTCTTTTCTTCCAATAACAAAAATAAAATAAATTATAACTTTATCTAATTATGCGTCCTTTAAGAACCACGTGTTTTTTATTTATTGTTTATTTTAATCAAAGTCGGGAAATGCGTCTCGGTTCACTGTGCTCCACGTTCAACGCTTTTGTAGTAAATTACAATTTTATCCCTCTTCACGACGCTAGTTCGCTGGTTGGACGAAGTCAAACAAAACACCAGCCACTGTTAATTTACCGTTTTGCCCCACGTAGTATGGTAACTTTTTCTTTTCTTTTTTTTTTTGACAAAAAAAATTGACATCTGTGTGGTGTCGCGCAGGGGCATACTAATTTTTTCTGTATGGTTTAAAATTAATCGAATGTCCCCGAAGGGACACGTAGTATGATAACTTGCAAGTCAAAAAGAGACTAGTTGCTGTATTTTGTTGTTTGCATGAATAGTTGTCGGTATAGTAATTAGTGTTTTTTTTACTAAGAAAGTAATTAGTGTTTACTCAAAAATAAAGCCAAGTGTAGGTTTTGTCTCTTTTTACAGATGGTCTATTATGTACATTTTCTTTTTGTGTTCAGTTTTATTGCAGGTTAAATTGTATGCAGTGGTCCTTTAAAAAAATGGATTAAAGTTTGTTTACAATTGTTAGCATGTGTTTAAAGTCGTTCAAACAATGCAACTTTTTGATAAATATGGAGGAGGAACATTCCTAGCAGCTTAAACTAGCAGTTGCAAAATATGAATTTGCTTAATATGACATCCTGTAAGTAGACATTTTGTAACAAATATTTGTTCAACTCAAATTAGTACTCCACACATATATGGTTGGTATGTAATGTATCCACAATTGAAGAAACCCTTTATAATGTATACAGCATGTATAAGTAGAAGAAAATAGTTAAAAACTGATGAAATCCATTCACAATATTACAATAGGTTTCATAACTAAATTATGAAATATTTTCATGTTGCTTTGAGTGACTATAAAGTAGAATCCTCCACTATAAGTTGGATCATTCTCCCTCAACTTGGTAATATTTGACGTTTTAGTATTTTTATTTTGTGTCAATATATTTGACGTTTACAGACTTTAATACAAATAGTGACAGAAGATAATTTTTTTACTCTTGTATTATTAACGTGATGTTTATCATTTTTAACTCGATTTATAATCTCAAAATAATTGAAAAGATTAAAATAGAGATTGCATTAACTTTCTTAATTTACGTGCAGAAATATAGAACGTCAAATAAAACAGAATGGAGAGAGTAATTGGTTATTATAAGTGTGATGTAAGTAGCAAGTAATCAAAGTTGTAATGAAGTATATTTTGTAGTATGTATGTGGGGATATTTTTCCTCATGATTCAGGTGGTGATTTTTTTTTGTTATTTTAAGCTAACAAGAAATCAACCATACTCCTCTCAGTCAAGACTCTGCTACTGCTCTGCTAGTTTGCTCTTGTGTTTTTATGTAATTCATGGTACCTTAGAACTTAAGAGTTGCTTCTTCTCCCCTTCCCTGTTGTTGTTTCTTCTGTCAAAAAATGAAAAAAATGGTAAGAAATCAATCATACGTGATGCGTCCAATATATATATTGATTATTAAGGTGAAATAAGATAGAATCAAGCAAAACGCGTTAGAAGTCAACAGTCAAACCTCGTTGGCAGTTTGTAAGTTCTCTTGATAATAAATGATAGTATAGTATTAATGTATAATAGGAGTATAAATAATACTCGAAACATTTTAAAATTAATTATAATAATTGTCATTAACTCGTGATTCATGCAAAGATGCAACCAAATGTTTGTCTATAAAGTCTGTGAGCCGTCGGTTAGTAATCAAATGCGGCAGAAGCTGAAGGTTTGAAGTCAATCCACATGTCGACCGTCAGATTTGATAATTTCCATGAACCATTATTATAATGGGTTGGCTGCCTAAAACCCCATATAAATATAATCACCCTATTTATTCTCCTTTCAACTACTAAGCTCATGACAAATCCACCCAAACTTATGATTTCTCTTTAGATTTCCCTCTAAAGTTTTTATTCCCTCCTCTCTAATTCAATTTCAAAATCGAGACTAAAGAGAAATTAACTGCGTTATGTAATTAGCGACTGCCCATTAAGAAAGAACCCAACTCGACATTAAAAAGAATCCGACCCAGAATTTTTTTTAAAAAACCCAAATTGATTTGGGATTTTTATTAGGGTTACCCTATTTTCTTCACTCAACGACACAGAGGGACCCCGAAGAAAAACTGGAAACAGAGAGAGACGACGAGGAATTGAGAGAGAGAGAGAGAGAGAGAGAGAGAGAGAGAGAGAGAGAGAGAGAGAGAGAGAGAGAGAGAGAGAGTCTCTCTTTGTCTCTATCTCTCTCTATTCGTCATTGTCGTCGTCTCTCTCTGTTTCTCTTTGTCTCTCCAGTTTTTCTTCGGGAGTCGGAATCCCTCTGTGTCGTTTAGTGAAGAATATAGACTAGCCTAATAAAAATCTCAAATCGATTTGGGTTTTTTTTAAAAAATTCTGGGTCAAATTCTTTTTAATGTCGGGTCGGGTTCTTTCCTAATGGGCAATCGCTAATTACATAACGTAATTAATTTATCTTTAGTCTCGATTTTGAAATTGAATTAGAGAAGGGGAAATAAAAACTTTAGGGGGAGATTTAAAGAGAAATTATAAGTTTGGGTGGATTTGTTATGAGTTTGGTAGTTGAAGGGGAAATAGATAGGGTGATTCTATTTACAGAGGGTTTTAGGCAGCCAACCCTATTATAATTGAATTCAACAATCTTGACAAGTAAAAAATTAACTGAACATAACGAAGAAGAACAATACAATGCATGTAGCGAAAACGAATTTGTTCTCGTCCATAAATCAATATTACAGGTTGAATTGAGACCTAGTCAGATCCTCATCCAACAAACAAAAATAACCTTATAGTTATAGTAGTAATACTATCTTTCAAGTGCGACTACTAGTACATATGTCCAAGGATACTATCGTCCAACTGATATAAACGTAAACGAAGGAAGGAAATCTTGACGGCGTTAATAAACTGTGAGTGGGTCTCAGTCAAAGACAGCTCCACCATCCACATTGTTCCGTCGACCACGTTTTTGATGTTATGCGTTTTAAAGTAAAGAAAATAAAAACAGTACTAATAAAGTTTTAAGAAATGGAAATTAAAGAACTCAAAAAAAAAAAAGCAAAGAAATGTTTAGGGCATGTGTAATGGGGGTGCTTAGACCATCATTAAAAAAAGATTAAAAAGAGAACCAATTGCGGACCGCCACGTGTCAGTGGGGCCCGCAAACAGTGTTAAAATTTCTTATTTGGTATTTTTGGCAACCGTTTTTTTTTTAAAAAACTGAGCCCCACTATGGGACCCACCATTAAGAAATCATGTAGTATGCTACGATAAAGATCTTTATCCCTAATATCTTAATGAGTTCTTAAAAGGAGAGGGTCCACCAAAATAAGAAATGAGGGTTTATGCCATGATTAACCTGGGTCTCTTAAGGTGGGGTTCTTAACGTAAAATTTGGCTTTTTAATTTTTTTTTTTTTTTTTACATTTTTCCCGCTAAGAGACGGCTCTTATGGTTCTTATTTAAGAGACGGTTCTTAGGTTTTCTTAGTTAAAAGCTAAGATACGTCTCTTAGAAAAACTAAGAACCCCACCTTAAGAGACCCCGGTTAATCCTGCTCTAAAAACTCTTAATTAAGAACCCATTTCTTCATGTCTCTTGCACTGTTTGTGGGTCATATTGACACGTGTCGGCCCGCAATTATTTCATTTTAAAAAAAGAAATTTAGTCAGAGAAAAATAAATAAGAACCCCATTTTGGGTTTCAGATAAAGATGTCTTTAGTGGGTGGTTCAAGGGGTGGGGTCCACTAACACCCAAAAAATGAACTCTTAAATCTCCTAATTAAGCATCTTTTTTAATTTGTTGTTTGCATGGTTTGTAAACTCCAGTGACATGTGGCAGTCCGCAAGTGATTTATCTTTTTTCTCTTTTTTTAAAAAAAAATTTCAAAAAAAATATAATAATAATAATCACTCCATATGGAGGGATAGGGATAAAGATGCTCTTACAAAACAAGGAGGAAACCAGGAAGAAGGCAGCAAGTGCATGTTGTCTGTGCCAATCTAATGTGACGAGTGTCCAACGTGTTGTTGGTCTTAACCTACGCGTGAAGATGTTTATATATTCTTTAAATATACGAACGGTTGAGTGGTTGATATGCATGTAACCGAAGATATCTAAGCTCTATCACCCGAACCGATTCAAGTCGAACCAAATTGAAATCACATACTCTGCATGTTAAATTAATGATCTAGAATAAACGAATTGATCACGGATTAGATCCAAGTTTGCTGATTACGCAACAAATTATTATTATAATGAATTGTAAAAGTAAGAGTAAGAAAAGTCCTCCAATTCAAGAGACTTTTCTTTTTCATAATTGATGGAAATTTTTATTTTAAGATTAGATAGAAAATTGCAATTTATTGGTCACAAATATAAAACTCAGGATATCTTTAACTAATATAAAACTCAAGATATTTTTCACTAATATAAAAGACTTTTCAGTTTATTGGTTATAAGATATGAAACGTGGGCTACAAGACTTTACAAGTAGATGTGATTAGAATAAACGAAAAAGAACATCAAACTCGTGGGAAATGCGTGGTGGTTGGGGAAGGAATACAGATCCGCAAAGGCAATTTGAGTGATGTGTCCAATTAATATTTGTTTTTTAACATCTATCCTATAAATCAAAAAAAAAAAAACATCTATCCATGCACCATTAATTGAGCTTACCTTTAATTTACGACTCTTATTTATTTCTATTCTGCCGCAGTATATATTGCGTTGTAGAAGTGTTGATGAAAAAACGAAATTTTATAAACTTAATATCATCTATACTAAAATATATGCAAGCCTGTCTATTCATTTAGGGCTAAGAAAAACACTTAAAAACTTTACATGGTTGACTTTGGTAATCGTAGATTCATACGTAGCCACGTTATATAATATACAGTATACGAATATTATCTTTTTAAAAATGATTAGAAAAAATACGATTACGCACATGAAATTTATAGAAATTATCAGACAATTGCTCTGCAGTTTCGTTTTAGTTGTACGGGAAAATAAATATTATCATAATACAAGTGATAAAAGGATGATATTTAAAAATACAATATATAAAGGTTCTACATCAACCGTATTATAATCACCGCATAATAACACTCATCAACGTGATGTAAATGCCTGCAAAAGAAGCACCAATGAAAGTCGATCAACACACATGTTATCATCATAATCATCATATCATGATCAGAAACATTAGCTTACCGAGAAGACGTTGCAATGACCAGGATCAGCGAGATGAGCCACGAGATTCTCAATTGGATCTTGACTAGTACCCTAGTTAACTTGGAAACAGAACCCAACGAAAGCAAGCATCGTGAGCCGTCCATTTTTAATATCTTTAGTCCTCATAACCATTACCGGTTCAGGAGAATCTCTCCCCACACATCATCGGATCCAACCATAATCAGCCCGACGTCCACCTTCAGCCCAGCCCATTAATACTAATTGGGCTACGAACAGTGTAGTGGAGGAGTCCGCGAAATACTCGCCAGGATTTTGTGAAGTCAGTGTTACGAGTACGTGTAGAAAGGATAACCAGTATTCACTTCCTTTTTGGACTATAACCGACAATAACATAGGTGCACAAACAAAAAAAAAACAACAACAATAACATTAAACATGCTGGTTGTTAATTTGGTAAATCTATCAAATAACCATTTTAATTTTTTTTGTCATAAAATAAATAAAATATTTTTTTATTTTAAAATTTTAATATTTTTTTTTGTTTTTTAGTTTTAAATCTTACTGCAAAACTCTACCACATAACTGTAAATGATAAATTTAGATTAATTAACAAATAAATATATATATATTTATACTTATAAATAATTGTTTTTTGATTATTTTCTTTTTGAAATTTATTATTGTGATTAAATTTTCCTTTTAAAATTTATCTTACTGTATTTCTCATGTGAATTCTCAGATGCTTTGTTTTTCATATTGATTTCATTGTTTATGCAAATAACCATAAATAATTAGCAAAAAGTAAATATAAATTAAATAAACGCCCAATTTGATTTATTCATCTCTAACTTTCGCGAGAAGCGGGGATCAAAAGGAAGCTCTTTCATTTTCTGCGTGGCAACTCTCTCATCCACGTGTCACCCACAACTCCTCACTCCGGCGATGTACCGAACGGCGGCGAAACGTCTTCTCGGAGTTGGCTTCACAACCAGCCGCCTCCTCCGATTACCCAATCTCAGGCCCACTATCATCCCTCACTCTTACACTTCCGCTCTCTGCACTTCCTCGATTGGTCACACCGAATCGCCGATTGGTAATCAATCCGTAAACCCTAATCAATCGGATCCCAGGACGGCGTCTTCTTCTTCTTCGACGGATACAAGAGAAGGGCATCGTCGAGATGAGAGCAGGAAACCGAGAGCTGAGTTTCAGGAAGAGCAGGCTCGTGTTCTCGCCGCGTCTCTTCGTCACGTGGTATGTGTGTATATTCGTTTCCAAGTTCATCTTTTTCACCGTAAAGTTTCAATCTTTTTATGTAATTTGGGAGTTTTTTTGCAGCCGAGGTTAGGTTGGACGGAGGAAGCGATGATTGCTGGTTCGAGAGATGTTGGTGTGTCTCCTTCCATTGTTGGGTCTTTCTCCAGGAAAGAAGCTGCTCTTGTTGAGGTTAATGTCTTCACTATCTAGAGAGTCACTAAAGCCATGAAAGTTTGAAACTTTGATTCTTGTTTCAGTACTTCATGGATGAATGCCTGCAACTGCTTATCGACAGAGTAGACTCTGGGTTGGATTTACAAAACTTGATTCCAAGTGAACGTGTTGCAAAGCTTGTTAGGATTCGGTTAGAGATGCAGATTCCGTACATGTCTAAATGGCCTCAAGCTCTCAGCATCCAAGTAAGCTTTTAGGGGTTTCTTGTCTCTGTTTTTGTGATTAGGTTAAGCAAATTCCTGATGTTTGAATGGATCTCATTTGGCAAAAAACAGGCACATCCGGTGAATGTTCCGACGAGTTTTAAGCAACGGGCAATGTTGGTTGATGAGATATGGCACAGTGTTGGAGATGGAGCTTCAGATTTGGATTGGTATGTCAAGCGGACTGTTCTTGGAGGAGTTTACTCAACCACAGAGATTTACATGCTTACAGATGACTCCCCAGGTCCTTAAGTCCTCATTTGGATACATTGTTATGTGTTTGAAGAAAAATAACATGAGTTTTTAAATTTTGATATCATTATTTCATGTTAAGCAGAGTATCGCGATACATGGGCGTTCTTGGATGATAGAGTCAAAGATGCTTTTGATCTGAAGAAAAGCATACAAGAGGTAAAGTAAAACCTTCTTGTTACTACTACAACTTGGAATGGTAACTCACATCTTCTGTGGCAGGCCAAGTATTTTGCACAAGACATTGGATCTGGAGTTGGGAAATCTTTTCAAGGACTGATGAATGGAGTTATGCAGACCATGTCCAGAAGAGGTGGTAGCTCTGCGTTTTGAAAAGAAAAAAAGGATCACACTTTTACACAATAAATCTGCTTCATCCTTTTAAGATTCTCTAGTATTTTGAGTTTGAGATATGCTATAATAATGATACTAGTATGTATGACTTGGAAGTATATACGCTATTTATTCAACACCTTACATATGGACCATATGTGGCTGCAACTGTACTTTGATCTCTCTAAGACTCTACCTTTGGTTTTTCTGATTTATGATTGAACAAATCGTGTTCAGTAAAGGGAAATGCTGTAGTTTCGAAGTGAATTTCATTCCAAAACAGCGCAAAGTGATCTACACAGAACTAAACACACATTATGACTTATAAATTCAGAATCTTCTGTATTCTCCATCTTCAGGGTTTTCTAGTTTCTACAGTGCTGCAACAAATGTAAAATGCCTTTCTAATCGAGATCACAAGAAGCTCACGAATCAAACAATCTTTGAAGCAAAAGATATTGCACTAACCCTTTTGGTATGCAAAATATATTGCACTAAAACCTTTTGATCTGTGCTTCTGAAACCTGAACCATTTGAGCAGGAAGCTATTCCTTTTCGATGTCCCAAGAACAAAGAAAAAGCTAATTCAGTTGTCAAAGTGGACAAATGCAAGAGGAACTGGTTCGTTTAGAATGATAAGCGTTACCAGTTCACCAATCAAGATAACATTCTCTCCACGGATAATGTAAAGACCCAAGGGAATATCACAGTAGAGCTCACCTACAATAACTCTTTCATAAGCTTCCTTCATTTAATTTTGACTTGAACTAGATATCACATATCAATTTCATAAAAATAATATACATAATTCATAATTGCATCAAGCTCAAAATCACATGGTCATTGTTAAACTATTTTAAATTGGATATAACTTTTTTTTTCTTTTGCATATTGATACAATGAGAACACAAAATGTTTTTATATAAGATAGATATTTGTAGATACAACAATATTAGACAAGAACAAACAGATTTATTCACCACAGCAAAATCTGAAAAAAAAATGAAAGATAAGGAACAACAAAAAGCAGAAAATAGGAAGTATATAAATAAATATACATGTGTGAATTGTAATTATCAAGAGACGTCGAGTCTAGAAATATTTCATGACCACCATCGTGTTTACACCAGTTATTTAATACCTGAAACATAGAGAGAGGTTCTATATCTCCAAGACAATATCTGCAATCACCAAAGAAATTTTGTTAATCCCTATACCATTATTCTTAATTTACATTTTTTTTCTAGGAAAAATCTCCCAAAAATATTTAAATTGTTTTTATGACCAAAAAACACATAAGAAAGAAAATGACTAATTAACACTAGAAGTACACATATTTACCTCTTTAATAATGCATACACAATTTTTTTTTCATTTGATTCTTATGAGCTATTTTGTGATAAAACTGGTATTTTTTGTTTGGCATCATTTTTTTTTTTATATTTATTTATTTCAAACTCTTACACTCTTCAACTTTCTGCATTTTAATCTGTCCTAATGTTGTTTACTACAATATATGCTTTTGATCTAACTAACACTACTACGGTAAAGCCAGCCATATACACTAGGTTAAATACATCAAATATATGATGAGATAATGAATAAATAAACATATCTATTTAGAAAATCTCACATTCAGAATCAGTCTTGTCCCATTTATTGGCATCGACACATGAACAAGCTTCAGCTGTAATCTTATGATTCTCCAAATACTTCTTTGCTACAGCATTTGGACGTTGTGGGTGTATCTTCTTGTTGAGGATCTTCCTTAGCATCTGCACACATACACAACATAAAAAAGATGTTTGTAGTTTGACATGAACATACTTGAATTCATTCGTTATTACAGTTAAAAGTATGACTAGATAATTTTATTCATATATGTGTCCACATATAATACCTTTTCCATTCGTGTATCTGGGAATGAATCTCCTCTAGGCAAATCAAGAAGAGGAGGTGGAGTTTTGAAGCCACTTGTGCAAACAAACATCTTCTTGAGAAGAAAAGAGAGTGATTTCTTCTTGCCGATAGTAACATCTGTATTAATGGCAGTGAGATCTTTGCTCGAAACAGTGTCTTCTTCTTCCTTGGAGCAGATATTGTTTCCAAGTGTTCCAATGGCTAAGAAGGTTTCTTCATCTTCAGGCCAACTAGTTTGGAGGTCTTTACTCAAAGTAGGTCCTGATGATTCTTGAGCTATATATACACATCATCAAACAGGTCAGTAATCTATTGTCTTTGTATTTGTTTGTACAAGAATATACTCACAAGAATCTGAAGTTGACTCATGCTTCTTTCCACTAAGTATTCTTTGAATCCAACTAAAAATCTGTATCCAACAAAATCACATATTACAATGACCAAAGAGAGATGTACACAACAAATTAGTTTTAAGTTAATTCAGACAAAATATGAAAACAGACCTTCATGCTTCAAGAGATGTATAAATAAAACACATGCATATGTCTGTATCCAAGAAAGTTTCTTTTTCTGTCAATGTACTGAATAGATTTTAGGAGATAAAGATGATGGTAGTGGTCCCATGTTTTTAAAGACACAGTAAACACAAAATCCATGAAGCCAGCACATCTAAAATTGGGTTCAAGTCCCTATAACCCCTCGAAGTCAGTTTCTTTGACTTCAAGTCACCATCTCTACAGCACTTGATCCCATCTTTGTGGACTTTCTTGAATGTCGGTTCACCAAAATCGCATTCTTTTATACCATAGAATATGGTTTATAAGATCGAAATCGAGTTATCTAGTTGAAGGAAAACACATGGATTTGTCTGTTCTTTACACTTTCTCCACTGAAGCAACTAAGTCAAGCTTTTATATTGGCCGTACAGAAATTACATTTAGTGTGTAAGGTAAATGTACAAACTTACTTGGAAGCTTCTTAAAGCTATTACACTTGAATTCAAAATCTTTTTTTTATATATAACTATTCGTCTCCACCACAGGCACAGCAGACATTTGTGCAACATTCAAAGCAAGCAATGCAAGCAAACGCTGTGAAGAGCTGTGTGAAGACAAGCACACATTGATCATTGAGCTTAGTGCAGCACTGGACACAAGACATACAGCAACATTTGTTGCACAAGGAGACACAACAGCTCGAGGCAGCCTTCACGAATTTCTCAGCAGCATCAGGCGCTCTCTGTTCTCCAAATCCTGGTGGAACATTCTCTTTTGTAGCAGTTGTATCACCAAAGCCTATCCCAAAGTTTTGTAGTGGGATTGTTCTTGATATCAGTTTCTGTTTCTCGCCGTTGCTTCCTGTCTGTTGAAATAGTTGGTGAATGTATGAGTTAAAAACGAATCTGATTTGGTTGAATCACTAGGCTTTGGTCGAATGTTGTCAATGTTAGTTCATAACTTTTAAAAATGGATAAATACCTTTTTCTTTCCGCCAGTGTCACTGGGCTTCAATACTTCTTCAGTGTTCTCCAACTGGATCATTCGAGTATACTCGGATGGTACGCCGGTTTGGATGCTTAGTTTCGCAATCTAAGAAGAAAAAACAAATCAGCATGAAGAAGATACTCCTGAAGAGGACAAAATAGAGGAGGTGACTTATAAATTAACCTGTTCTTTCAGCTGTTTGTCTTCTGAGAACCATGCATCAGCAGTTAGCAAGTCGATCACATTCTTTGCAAACACCTGAACATATTTAGGAAATGACAGTTTCTGTTAAACTTCGAGTGTCCTTAAAGGAATCCCCTTAAGATTGATAATGAGAAAGAAGGTGTCTTACCTTATCAAGAGGTATGTCTTTTGCACTTTGTACAGTCAAGTCTACAGAAACGCTGCTAAAGTCTCCTAGCAGACCATTGGCTTTCACATTCTCAGGGAACTTTCCTCGGTATCTCCCATATATCATCAATGGCCTTGCAGACGTTAGATCCGGAATATTTGAAGGGTATACCTAGTAGTAATCAAAGGTTCCACTTTCAGTTTCCCGCCATTAACCTCATATAGTCGAAGGATTAAAAAAAGTTTTGCCAGAAAAGATAAGCAAGCAATCTTGGGATAGAGATACACCTCAATTTCATCAAGATTCTGAAGAGGCTCAAGTGTTATATTTGAAAGAACAGTGGATAAAGCCCTTGTAAACAATTTTTCTAATCGTTCCTCGATGTGATCTGTACATCAGATAGAAGGAAAATTTTTAAGAAAATATATTACATATAAATTAATTCTTTCCCGTTAATTCACAATACGGAGTCAAAGTTTTACCAGTATTATAAACTGATTCGTGCTGCCCCCTGGATAGATTCGCAAGCATCTGCAGGAAGTAGTGGTTACAGAATACACCTGAAATATTTTAAAGAGTCCACATATGAGAGAAGGTTATAAAAAATAATCCTGGTCCTTTCACATCAAAACCTTGGAGAAAATTTTACCTAACCCAAAAGTGTGTATCCGTGGACACACTGATCCAGCACTAGCAAGACGTTTCTTCATTGCATCACAAATGTGTCTCTCATCTTCAACAGACCCATCTGTTATGAAGAAAATCATAGGAATGGAGCCACGAATATTCGAGAGCATTTCCACAGCCTGAAAGTATTAAAAGAAGTTAGGCCAATTTAATGCCAGAACTCGATCTGAGGGGGCTATAATCACCAATGAGTTAAGATTTTTAAACTACAAAGACCTTCTCTAGGGGAGGGAGCACGTTTGTACCATCTGCGGCAACAAAGTTCTTGTTCATCCACTCAATGCCTCTTTCAACAGCATCTGAAGTAGCCAGCTCCATTGATGTCGAAAACAGAGAAGTATCATCGTTGAAAGTGATAATGTTGAAGGAATCTCCTGGATTAAGCTTAGATAGAGCTGCCGATATCGCATTGTTTACATTCTCGAGAGGTTTTCCAGCCATGCTTTTACTTATATCAACAACAAATACCACCTCCCGCTTGAATGCCTGAAGTAAAACAAAAAGAAAATTAAAGATTGTACTTAAGATAGCATTTACTGCACAGAAAAAGAGGTGTAAAATCAAACCTTAGTTCTTTGTTGCTTTCCTGGGAAAAGATAGAAAGAAAATATCTCTCGCTGATCAACATCTTGAACAGGGGCAGATTGAAGGAAAAGTCCACCAACTATATTACTTGAAGAGGCCTGCGAAAAATAAATAAAGAGATAAGCAATCTAACTCTTGAAAGTGCAGTGGTCTAGGACCTATTCGGCATTGGAGCAACAACAGAGATTATTCAAAGCAAGCAGTTGAGACTTCATATACCGTATAAGAAAAGCTAAAATCTGTGTTTGACCACTTCAAAACATCTGCTTCATACGAAAACATCAACTTCCCTGCGTTCCGCATTTTTTCCTGTAATACATGAACGGGATAAGAAAAGTTACAGAACATCATGGACCGTGTTCAGGAAGATCTATAAAACCACACCTTAAGTGGATGACTGCATCCTTTGCAGAGAACTTCAGTTCCAGTACCAGCGTTAACACTCAAGTAAATCTTTTCTCTCTTGGAGATTTTCTTCACAGCAGGAGTCACATACTCAGGAAAGTTAAAAGGAATATCCAGGAAAAACTCTCCTTCGTTATAAGTCAACTTCTGAGACCACGACATCTTGATAGAGAGGTTAGTACCTCCATCAACCTGAAAAACAAGACAATAAAATAATCAGAAAGATGAATAAGCAAAAAAGGAACATTTCAGTTAGAAACTTCCAACAACACCTGTGGTATGGTGATTGTGAATATGTTGGGTTTCAAGAAACCTCCGCTTTGAGGTTGTGCCGTCTTCTCCAACTCGTGTCCATCTTCAGCTGTGATCAACTGTGTTGTGTAAGATTTTCTAGGAATCTCAACCTCAACACCTAGAATTGAGCCCTGCAACATTAACTTGAGATCCATCATTGAGCCAAAGACTATTGAAACCCTAACAGTGAGCTCATTTCATAACGCAAAAAATCTCAAATTTTCACAGAAACCCTAATAGTGTGAACTAATTTCATAACGAGATATCTCAATTCTAAAGAAAAAACCTAACCTGTTCACCCATGGGAATAGCGATTCGGCAATCACATCTCTTGCTTCCCATAACGCAATGCACACGCCACGATCCGGTCACGGTGACGAGAGCCGTGTCGAGATAACAGTCGACGTCGAGCTCAATCGCGTTCATCTGGAGAGGAATCAGAGCAGGAGGGTCGCACCTGCCGTGCACGTGAGGCTGGTAGCTAGGTAGGTCCGGGTTATCCACGATCCCCGGGTCGTGTATAACGGCGTAAACCATTGGTGCGGAAGGAAGGTGAGCCTGCGCCGTGGAGGCGGCTCTCTCCATCGGAGAAACTAGCCTAGGCGCCGCAACGGCTCTGTCGTTTCCGAAGTAAATCCGTTTCGCGAGTTTGAGCCCGTCCTCAACCGCTCTCGAGAAATCCTCCGCCATTTTTGAGGACAGGGACGGCGAAGAAACGTTGTCTTAGGGTTTGGTCGCTTCTCTCGTCTCTTCTCTTCAAAACAACGAATCGAATCGTTGAGTTGAATCGTTTCGGTTTGTTTCTTCCTTCGAGAGTCCGTCGAGCTCGCAGATTAAATTAAGTTTATATGAATTATGTGTATTACCAAAAGTGCCCCTTTTCTTTTTGAGCCCGTTAAAGATCCAACGGCTGATAGAGCGAGGTGAGTATGCCGACAAGGTGAGGATCAGCTACATCCGGGTTTATTTTTGTCAACGTACGCTTCAAGAGGATAAGGGGGACCTTATATGGAAGTATAAATGTTGTTGAAGCATAGGATTCTAAACTTTAGTAACGTTCTTCAACGGTCAGATATCACGGATGCTTGTGCGCTCTCTCACGTGCCGGCCGCCTAGTCGTTGGCTCATTGGCTATCCTTTGCGCGTACAATGCGTAGGTGACGTATCACATTACACTTACTTTTGGCTGGATTTGTTATTTAATTGGCTGGAGTGTCTCCTGGCATGGTATTTTTGGTTAATAACGTCTATACAGATCAAAACTTTATAACCAGAATACGTATGTGGGGAGTTATGATTAATTATTAAATGCAGCGATTAACTGTGCCATTGGTACTAGAAACAGTTAGTGTGGAATGTGGAGTTATGATTCATTCATAATTGCTGGGATTACAATACAATTTTGTTAAGATTGACCTTTTAATTTTATCAATTTATGGCAGAAATTACAGCATTCAATAAACATTATATATATATTATTGTTTGAAAACTTTTTGTGACTGTTAGACAAAATGATCTTTTAATTTCATACATGAATCTTTTTAATTGTCTTTACCCTAGGGTCTAGAGGCCATCCTCCTACGTAGCAGGGAGAAAAAACTAGGGAATTTTAGTTTCCACCTAGAAGAAGATGGACGTTATGACCAGCCAAAAGGTGTGTGGATCTGAAGTGCAGAGAAACTTTCTAAGTATTTACATTTCTGCTGCGCTCCTCTTTCACCACACTCAAAGCTTGTAGCTCTTCCATTAACTTTTCATACTCACTTTTAACCTTCTCCAGCTCACTGCTTAGATTTATCGCCTGCACGTAGATAAAAGAACCAAATCGTATCACGATCGCTTATGCAATCATTTGACTCCACCTCATTGTCGTATATCTTATTATTCTACGAAGTATCGTGGATGGGATTGCCAATAATCGATAAATAAATACTTTAATAAAAGAAACAGAGGACACCACTCAAGGAGAGATGCTCTGTATTAGCTCCATATATTTTGATATGCCTTTAAAGTGGTTTGTGATTTAGCAGGAACAAGTGTAAAGTGAAGTCAATTCACTGAAGCAAATCAAAGAGACAAGTAATTAGAAGAAGGTTACTAATTTCTTAGAACGTACCTTGACTTCAAGATTTTGACTTCGCACCTTGTGGTCCAACCATCTGAGTATCATAAATATTATCAATTTATGTGAGAAATCACAAACAAAACGCACAAATTGACAAATATATGGGTTTACATATTCACTTACTTTGCTCGGAGCTTCTTGTTTTCTTCCATCAACTTGACAATTTCACTATCTTTTGACTGATTAGCAGATCCTCGAATGAACTTCAGAGCATGTGCACAATCAATGAAATTAGAGAAACGGAATGGGCAAAAATGGCTACAACCTAATTTTACTATCATGTTTCTGTGTGGAGCACATGTGCATCAATGCAGGGATTATATCATTCATATAAGGGACATGGTATATCTACTAGAATAATATAAACGATGATCAAATGAAACCCAATATCCACACTTTTTGTATGCATTTTCTAGGTATTGGGTGAATTCATGGGCTTAAACATGTTCAATAGTAAATTCAAAAAGAGAGAGAGGAGAAACATATGTTAGGTACCTGTTCAACCCGAATATGCCCCGGGACTGTGAAGCCGTCACTTCCCACCTTTCTTCTTGACGCTGCACTTGCAACAAGATCAGGATGTTCTTTCCTCTTCTCCAGCACCACTGCAACAATAATGCAAACGTGTCAGCATCAACTAGAATTCATTATGGAACAGGAAATATACAGCACAAAACTACAATAATAGTAGAAGCACTTGTAAAAACTTTAGAAAAAAGGAGTTAGTTTCCAATAAGATATTGCAATTACGTTGTTCTATTCTATTTTTTTACGTATGGGAAGTGAAATTGTTGCAAGGTCTATATAGAGCCTTTGCACCATTATCACTGTGGTGATTCTTAAAATGGCACAATCCTGGATCAATTCAGGGGTTAGCGGAGTCGATTATTTATAACTCTAGTTTTAGTGTAATCAAAGACCAAGTATGATCCCACTTTCTTCACAGTTTAATTCCTCGTAGCATTTTACCTGGCTCAGCTGAAACTCCAGGGAGAGACGCCAAGTTTGTGTTATTAAAAACTGCTGGGAAGCCTGGAGGAGGGTTTATTGTTTGTCTTCCACTATATCCAGCAGAATTCTTATGGAGCATGTTGACATTTGGCCTACCACCAGATTGTACATTTTGAGGCACCTTCGGACGAGGCTTCTTAGTATCTTGATATCCAATCAACACATAATGGCAATTCCTATTAAATAATACCAATCATTTGAAACAGTAAGGAACACAGGCAATTGATACAAGCTAACCCAGAGGTCATGGGAACACTTTTAGAGACAAAACGTAGGACTAAAATCCCATGCTCAGAAAGAGAACAAGTTATCTTATATGGTACTCTCCTTATCTACTTTGGCGACTGAATAGATAAAGGTAGCAACACAACAGCCACCAAAAAGATAAGGATTAAGAAATTACCAATATTCCATTGTCATTTCCTTTAAACGGTTTTCAAGTTTCTGAAGAAGGACCGTTTTCTCAAAATCCTGCTTGTTATGGGTTGGCTCAACAAAATTAGCTTCTAGAGCACCTGCAAAACCATATAGCTTAACATAAATTCACTTATCAGAGAGAACTGTGCCAAAAACAACCAAGTCAGTAGGAACTCTACTGTTTTATTGATTCATCCGGTTTGCAGCTTCTTACCAACAATTCCTCTTCCTTTGCTGTTTGAGTTGCTCACGACCTGCCAAAATGGCTGAAAGGAGCAAAACGAAGCATACAAGGTCACCGTAATATACAAGATTGTGTGCAGGATTTGTGATTTAAAAAAAAAACTTGACAGGATACTGTGATCTTTAGCTGTGGTGAAAAAAATTTGTAGCAATTTTGAATTTAAATATGTTAAGTAGACTATATATGCATGAAAGTATCAGTATAGAAAGGTCCAGGACTTTTAGACATTTCTTCCAAGAGTTATATATGGCACACCAGTGCAAACAAGGATGATAATTCTTTTTTCTAGTGAATGTGAGCTAACACATTTAACATTTCAAAACTCACCATTATTAGGCGGTTTTTGTGATAAACGCAGAACCCACTAAGGTTTACTTTGGGAGCTTCTTTCAGAAATCCAATCGTCGTTACAACTTCAGCCTGCTCATTGAACCCCGAGATTGGAATCTTAATAAAGGGGAATAACAATTACGAAGTACTAAAAGAAGTCCTGATACTTTGCGCACCTCTTCATGTCCAGCAACATGAGGCTTATACAAGATGTACTGCGGATGCTTGAGATCATCAGCAACGTTATGCTGCTGGACAACCTTACCCCGCAAGACAATCTTGAAAGCCTCAGGAATCCGCAAGTATAGTATGGAGAGGTAGACCTGCAAAAAGGTATCAGCAGCAGTTTCCCTTGATCTATGCCTACGTGTATTATGTATTTCTCACGTGTATTCATGAGTACATTCATGCATACATGTATGGTTCAATATTAAAGTGTATGCCCCTTGCACATTAACATAAGCATAAACAGTTCCCAACATATTGACCAAAAGAGATAGATGCTTACACGAAGAGAGTAGGAAAACCGGGTTGCAATATGATCATTTGTAATCTTACATCCAGTTTTTTTAATGTTTCCTTCAATGAGAATATCCTGTAATAAGCAAGGAACAAAACAAGTTCTCAATCAAATGATAAAACTTGGCAATGAAAAGAAGATCAGAGACAAGAACGATAAATAATATTAACCTCTGCAGCCGAGTCAAAGTCTAATTCTAATTTAGCATCGCTGTTGAGCCATAAATTATAGATAATAACCTTTGTCCCATGTGATCCAATGTCGTCAAACTGCCAGAAGGAGAAAAAAGAAGCATGAAGTTACAAGTGGAGCTTAAAGCTCACAAAAGCTTAATGAATAAGTATCATAACAGTGAAATACCCCCCGACTCATGAATCGCAAAGTTTTAACCAAGTCACCCGTAATTATACAGATTAGATTGTAAACAACATGGGTTGCATGGAGAATTTTTTTAAAAGAAGACTTGCCTGCTGCAAAAGTTCTGCTTCTGTTGAAAACGGAGACCATTCTAGTAGAATGGAGAGACTGGATATGAAATGTTCTCGGTCTTGCAATGTCACAAATTC
This sequence comes from Moricandia moricandioides, assembly GCA_905132885.1. Classification (NCBI taxonomy): domain Eukaryota; kingdom Viridiplantae; phylum Streptophyta; class Magnoliopsida; order Brassicales; family Brassicaceae; genus Moricandia; species Moricandia moricandioides. Next base: position 139,105 of record CAJHQQ010000296.1, read on the forward strand.
GTTAGTGGATGCCTTATACTCGTAATCCAACTGGTTATTCATAAAGCTACGCAGTTAGATTACAGAAAACAAGGAACATACTGTATATGTGAGAGAAGAAGACTCACAATGGGAACAACTATTCTATCATGGCCTGTACGCGTCAGGTACGTATAAGAAAGGAGCCCTATACTTTGTGTCCATGTTCTAGCCAGATAGAAAAGAGAACAATTCAGCAAATTGAAAAAATGAATGGTTAATGGAGATTAACAAACAATTTCCACGCACTGGTTCTTAAAATGGCGGCTGAAAACAATGACATCTGCCCCAAGTCTCATTGTGCTGGTCTTGAAACCATTACCATCTAAAAAGAAGCATAATGAATAATGAGATACAGAATCATATCTAAAGATTTTGCTGCAAAATCATAAAAAGAGATATGCGTTGCAGAACCATATCTAAAGATACGATTTCAACGAACAAAAAGAGAAAGATCCATACATCTTCCAATGGCTGAATCCGATTTCTTATCTGAGAATCCGAAACCCATGCAATGCCGCATTGCCTGAGGATCCATCCCACCACCATCGTCTGAAAATTTAACGCAAATATGATCAGAAAAGTCTTGCTTTTGCATGCTTCCTTAGTGCAAAATTACCTTGAATTAGCAGTGCTGGTGTCCCATCCCTTGGATTTGTGGTTTTATCTACAATGACAAAAGTGGCCCCATTTTGGATCTATAGGGTGATAAAGATACGGAGCACAAACCATATTAATACATTGTCATTCAGAGTTTTCAAAATTATCAACTAATATTTAGGGCACGCTTCCACCGCGATGAAACAAAAGAAAAAATCGTCAGAAAGTGAAGCGCCTGGGTTCCGGAAAGGACAACTTTAAGTTTCGCAACAATTTCGGTTTTGCAAAGACATTATGATGCACTAAACAAACGTTCTAAAGAATCTTATTCAAACATTTGAAATGAATCAAAAGAAAAGACGTACCTCATCAACAGCATTGTCAAGTAGTTCTGCAACAGCTGCAGGTAGAGAAAACCAGATAACTTGTTAAAACGTTTGAATAATGTTTGCTAGCCACATGCCAAAAAAGGGGGAAATCATGATTACATACCACCAAAAGCCCATTTATGTGAAGTAGCATTGGAGTGAAGGAACATAGGGTGCACATGAAGATAATTTTTTCCAGCTGTGAAACGTATATCCATATCAATAAGCAAAACACTTCAACATATATAGAGAGAGATAAACCTTGGAATCAAAGTAAATAAAACGATGGTGCATCACTCAAAAACATTATAAGTAACCTCCAGAGAGTTCTAAAGACCAACACAACCAAGCAAAAGAGAAGGACAAAGCATCATACTTGGCTGCTGAGACTTTGAACTGAGTTCGTCGTTGTAGCTCCCAGCTTTCCAGAATTGCCTACAAACAGGTGCAGGACATATGGTAGATGCAGAAGAAGTGACACCGGAATCTTCAGGTGGCGTCCGAACCTGATCAACCACACTAGTACTACTCTGCGCACCGTGTGATCCTCTATTCTCTTCAGAATCTTGAGGAAGAGCATGAAGCCCTTTGTAACCATAACGATACTCGGGTTTAACAACCAGAGCATCATGAGAAACGTTTATGCTTGCGTTGTTGCTCATCTCGTTTATCTGCAACAAACGAGTTTCATAGTCATATCATAATCACAGATCATAAACTCCAGAACTCTTGTATGCGCCATAGCAAATTGTTAAGTTAACCTAAACCTAATTAGAGATAACTGGATTGGGTACTACCGATGCGAAGACTTTGTCTCTAATACAAATGACCTAGAAAATTGAAATTTAGGGAAACAACAAATCACAAAGGCCATGTGAGAGAGAAGATCTTCGCCACGAAGGATTTGAGTGTACCTGACAACAATTCTCATGCAAATCGACTGTTACTTTCCTTCGCGAGCGACGATGTGGATAGAGCAAGAGGAGATAGTCAAGGTAACGAAGGGAATCTACGGTGATCTTAGGGCTTCTCTGGGTTTACCGGTTAACACTCCGTCGTCGCTTTGACCTAAATCTTCTTGTGGAATTTCAATTTCACGGCGTTGAGAGAACGAAGGCGATGAAACTAGACAATCGATGAGTGAATTCTCCGGGTAGATGCAGGAACAATGCTCCCGTTTGAACAAATCCGCGAGACGGGGAGAGAAATAGATAAACTGAAATCTCTCTGAGACTCTGAGAGAGAGAACGAGGCGGTGGAGAGCTTTTGAGAAGGGGGAGGGAAGGGTTTGTGACTTCTAGGGGAAGCTGTGTAACAAACAATGTCAAAGAGGACAGCTAATTAATTAATCCCTTTATAGTAGCTTTTTTTATCAGTAAAATATTCTTAAAAAATAATAGAAATATTTTAAAATGAACATAAAAATAATTGTCACCAAAATAATTTTGAAAGAGAAAAATTATCGAAATAGATTTTAATACTTTAAATATATATATTTATAACTCTTGAGTTAACTAATCTAGATTTAAAATTTAGAATTATAGGATTAGTTTTGGAGGTATAGTATACAATTTAAAAAAATAAAAAAAAATATTAAAATTTTCAAAACAAAAAAAATTCTATGTTGGTTATTTTTATCTTGAAAACTATTTTTGTGGCAAAATTTTAAAAAAAAATCAATTTGAAAGATTTGCCAAAAAATAATTAAATAACATTTTCTATTTTAAAAATTTTTATTATTAAAAACTCTAAACTTCACTTCCAAAACTTCATCTCATAACTCTAAACTTTAAGTCTAGATTAGTTAATCCTAAGAGTATAAATATATATTTTCACTCTTTAATAAAATTTCTTTTGGTTATTTTCCTTCTTGAAAGTTATTTTTGTAACAAAAACTTTTTAAGACTATTATAAAATATTTCTCAAATATATTTGTCACCTCTTACACTTAAAAACAAATTAAAATTAAGTTGACCACTAAAGAGAAATTTAAAAATAAAATTAATCACTATATATATGTGTGTGTGTGTGTGTGTGAATAATTTTTCTATGACTTTAGTGAACAGCTTATTTAAAAATATTATTAACCAATTAGAATACAAAATTTAATCTTTCAAACATACTGTATATATTTAACCATTTTAATATACGCTTGTTAACCAGAAAAAAGGAGATTAATAAAGGAAAAAATAAACAAAATTTGAAGCTAATATCTTCATGGAACTAAAAGAACAAGAGCAGGTTTTGATGCATGTTTAGAGCAATGTTTCCATTTGATTCTACGCTTCTCTTTTATTCCTTCTATCTGGTGACAACACATACATTTGTGCGTGTGTGCGCTGCGCACATATCTTAGTCAAAAGCACCTTTAATTCATACCATTGAGGTAGTGAGGTGCAATATGAATGAACTCGAGTTTGTATTAGTTTTTGTTGGGGAGATACGTTACATCTTCGTTTACACAAATCTATTAGTGTTATAGGTAGTTGGTAATAATATATTATGAAATCTTATACATCATATATTGTGATACATATGAAATTGTTATAATTTACAATAGTTCAAGATCCACGCTTTACGCGGAAAAAGCATTATATATAAAAATTATTTTTATGTATTATTATTTATTTTATAGTTTATATATTATAAAATTAACAATTAATATATATATATTAAATAGTTGAAAAATAATTAACTATTACATATATAACTAAATTGGCACAAACATTTCAAAATAATCACTTTTGTTTATTGATAATTATTTTATAATAAACAAATCTAAACAGTCACTTTTATATATTTTGTAGAAATATAATTAAATTTAAATGCTATAATTCTTTTTAATATGGATATATTTTAAATGAGAATTAATCATATAGCTTTATAATTATTTGTATTTTTTATAAAAAAATTTGTAAATATATGACTACAAAATTTTCAGTACGAGACTTTTAATAGTTTTATAATTTCTTATTGCTCTTAAAAATTCACTATAAATTTTAGGTTTTCAATTCTTGTTTAATGAAAAGCTTGAAATTAAAATATTTGTGTACTTTTATATGGTATATACTTTAATATATATATATATATATATATATATATATATATTATGTTGAATGTCTATTATATGGTATATACTTTTAATGAGAATTTCATAATCACAACAGAAGAAAATTTAAAAATCCTAAGAAAATGACACTACCAGACTCTAGTCTCTAGTCTCCTCATCTGCCATAAGAACACTGGCACTCAAGAACGGAGGCTGTCTTGGAGAATCAAATTTACAATCTTTGTTCTTTAACATGTAGACTATCTCAGACATCGACGGTCTCAACTCTACTGAAGACTGAACACACAGCAATCCGATTTCAAGAACCTTCAAGGCCTCTTCCTCTGTGAACTTCCCTTTTAACCGAGGATCCACCGAGCCATTTAGAGTGTCTGCTTTGAAATGTTCCCACACCTATCCCACATAACATCCAAGAACACCACTAGTCAGAGCTTAAATATGATTGTGAATGTGTTTTCACATGGCAGTTTAATATTGGGAGCTATTAGCAATTTAGAAAGGATTTTACTACAATAAAAAAGTTATTCCCTTTGTTTCATTTAAAATGTCACCTTAACTTTGCTTATGAATTAAGAAAATAATTAATTTTATATATTTTTTATATAAAAACACAATTATATATAAATCTAATCATATTTCAACTAATAAAAAAATAAATTATATTATAAAGTTAAATAAATTTTGCATCGAAAGTCGAAAACTATATTTATTTAATAACAAAAAAAAACTTTTTTACAACACATTTAATATAAAACGGAGGATATAATTTTAGGATCTATATTTATGTAAATTGCCATTTTAATTATGGGAGGTATAAGCCCATGTTTCACTTGAATGCGTCCAACACGGGTTCTGGTTTTAGATACTGAATTAAACAAGGAAACAAAGCTTACTTACAGAGTGTAAAACCGAGCTAGTTCCTTGCGAGAATGCATTGTTTTTCTTCCCAGTTGCTATCTCAATAATAAGAACTCCATATGCGTAGACGTCAGCTTTCTCTGTTAGTTGGCCTTTGATGAGATACTCAGGAGCCAAATAACCCCTAAAATTCCAAAAAAACAACAACATCACATTCTATACTCTAGTTTTTAAAACGTGCATTGGTTGAGAGATACACTCACAGTGTTCCAGCGATTCCAGTATTGGTTTGAGTTTTGTCAGTGCCTAATGAACGTGCGAGTCCAAAGTCAGCTATCTTGGGACTCAGGTTTTGATCAAGGAGAATGTTGCTGCTTTTGATGTCTCTATGGATGATTTTCACTTCAGATCCTCTGTGAAGGTATTCTAGACCTTCTGATATTCCTATAATGATGTTAAACCGTTGCTTCCAGCTCAATATGTGGACAGTGTTCTTCACTGCAATATCAGAACAAAGTTAGTTCACATGATTGATTGCTTGTTTGTTTATAAGAGATGTTTGCAACTTACTGAAGAGGATTTGGTCGAGGCTTCTATTGTGAACATATTCATAGACAAGTAGACTCTTTGGACCTTCGATGCTGCAACCAAGTAGTCTCACAAGGTTCTTGTGTTGAACTCCACTGATGAGATTCACTTCGTTGAAGAACTGATCCGCCCATTCACGAGTGTTGAAGAAGAGCTTCTTGACTGCAACGACTCTACCATCAGGAAGAATCCCTTTGTACACAGAACCTGCTCCTCCTTGGCCTAGTTTCATCGAGTCATGGAAAGACTCAGTTGCATTCTCAAGCACCTCGTATTTGAAGTTAGAACACGATGGTATTTGAGCTAGACCAAAACAAGAAACCGGTTCAAAATATCTCCAGGTTAATAAAAAAAACTCATACATTATTAGCTCAAGTACCTTTTCTTTCCCTTGAAAACTTTTTGTAACTGATGAAGGCACCAAGAGATGTAAGAATCGACAACGTAACCGCACCAACTGCTAGTTTCATAACATCTTGATCACTCAAGTCTGGCAAGTACGATGAATTTATAAAGCTTCCTTCATCTGGACAAGAGAGAAACACAAGTCTAATGAGTAACCAAAACTATAATGATCTCAACACTCATATATAACAATGTTACATACCATCGTCGGGTTTAAGTTCAGCAGCACCTTCATAAAACTTATGCATAGAATACTTTAAGTAGCATCCTGTTAAAAAAGCTGTAGCTCCACTACCTTCACAAGCTCTCAAGCTCGACCTAGCATTAACCAAACAATCTCTACACGAGTCACCATCAAGTCTTTGCCAACACTGAGCCAAAACGTAAACCCCAGGGCTCCAACCGGAGCTATTCACCGAAGCTGCACCAAAGCCTCCGTGTTTCACAGCTTTAAGAGTTGCATTCACAAACGCTTCATCAAGAACTCTCCAGAAATCATCAACAACTGGTCCTGTTCTCATGCATTTGATTCGGTCGAATCTTGGATCAACGAACTCCTCCGAGAAGTCTCTGTTATCGAACCGTAAGAAGCAGTTGTCACCGTGGACTCGACCGGAGTTGGAGCTCGAACATGTCTCCTCGAGCTCCAGTTTGCTCTCGTTGAAACAATGGCGACAGTCTGAGACGGAGAGGTCTTGGCGGCATTGTAGGAACACGTATATAGGTGGAGATACGTCGGTAAAGGAAGACTCGACATAGAGCTTGTGTTTGGTTATGAATTCATCAACGGAAGACATTGCTCGGATGAAGTCAACGTGGCGTCTAGGGTTTACAAGCTCTTGTTGGTCGTGCGGGTGACAGAAGAGGAGAGGTTTCGAAGCCACCACAAGGAAGCAAACCCACATGAGGAGATGAGCGATGGAGACATAACGTTGCATCAGAAAACGGGGAGTCTCCGACACGGCGGCGCGTGATCATGAAACGTGGAGAAGAAAGGGTGTTTTCATATGCAGTTACGCAGCTTCTGGTTACAGCGATGGGGAATAACATCGATGAGTTGCTTTCAATTCCTGTGTTATCTCTTCTTTGTTCTTCCCCTGCACTAACTCCAGCTCAGCCGTGTCTCTGTATCTCCGCAACGGCGGGTGGGAAGGGTAGAGAGACAGTTTCTCGAGATAAAGAGAAAAACGGGAGAAGACGTTTTAGTAACGTCAATCTCAATCTTTCTGTAGTTCTGGTTCATCTTGACAGATTGAGAAGCTCTGTTTTTTTCGTTTTGCTCTCTCGCTTATTTTTGGATTCCGACAAGAGACAGAGAGGTTTTGTTTTGTCTTGTGCCTTACGGTTGTCTTAATTTAGGGTTTAATTTCACCTAATTGTCTAACGGAAGAGCTCTCTAATTTTAACCCCGTTTTTTATTCATTTTTCAAATATTTTTTCTTTTCTTTTCAACTATCTCGATTTGAGAACATGCCCATCATTTGAACCAAAAAAGAACATTCCCATCCATAGTATCTCAACAAATGAAATTTTACAAATAAAATAGTAGTGATAATTTAATGTAATTCAGTTAATAATTAAACTGTAAACAACAAGAAAGTTAGAACTAAATGTGAAATGACACATAGTGAGATGGTTGGTTGGAATGTAACAAATGTATTTAATTTGAAGTTATATCACGGTCATAAAATTTATCAATCATATTTTTAAAGCTAAAACCAAAAAAAATTATTATAGGACTCTATTTTATAAAACACTATTTGGTTAGATGTATAATAAAATATCTACGAATATTTTTTCCTTCTTTTTCTTATTTAATTTTTATAATTACGTTAAAAAAATCTATAGACTAAATTATACATTGATATTTTTACAACTATATCTATAGTATAACTAATCATTCACAGTATAAAACATCTTTAAAAAAAAAATTGTTGATGTTTTTAAACTAGAACCTCTTATTGTTCTCTCTTCACCTCTTATGGTTTGTTTGATTTCTGTATTGTTTATATACTTGATTAGATACAACTCGTAAATTTGTTATAAGGGTATGATTAACTTCGGTTTCTTAACTAGAATTCTTAACTTCTTTTTTTTTACATTTTTTTGTTAAGAACCAATTCTTAGAATTTTTAGCCGAAGCTAATAACTCAAGTTAAAAAATTGGGGTTAATGATAGTCTAAGTATGTTCTCCTTGAATTGGTCTAACTAAACTGAATGACGTCAGGGATGATAGTGCATGTTTTGAAGTGAACTGTTTAGAAACAAGACGTACAAGTCAGGTATGTTTTGAAATTCCAGGCAATTTTACGAGTAAATTATGAAATGAATGTATAGATTTGGTACTAAACGGATGCCCAAAGAGTGGTTTTGACAACTTTCTTGCCAAAAGGCCCTGTTTTTTAGTGGTGATTATCGTATTTATGGGACTTGATAGTTACTCAAGCACGACGAGTCATGCATGGGAACGGTATAATCTCTGGCTCATTGATAAATCAATCGTCCACTCTTAATTTGCAGCTTGTTTGTCTTCATGATGTGTTGAAATTACTTTGATAAAGATCAGTTTAAGTAATGCGAGAGACTAACCACTTATCAGATTATTAACTTACAAAAAAAGACTTACGTCACATAGACTTTGGTGGTTCGGTTAGATCTGTTCCGTATAAAGACTGCAGTGATAGTATTTTGACACAAGACATCAAAATCTAGAAGGAATAAAACAACCTTTTGAAAAGTAAGATTTGTTCTGTATATACATTGCAAGTGATATTTTATTTGGAATGGAACCAACTTTTTATAAAGTAAGAAAATGTGAAACATATTGATGGTTTTTCTATTCTTTTCACTTTTTTCAGTTATGTTTTTACACCCAGTGTAAATAAATAAATAAATGAGTAACGTGTGGAAAACATCACAATATTTTACTTTTCTTTTTCCACAACTTTTAATTGACTTGTTTTTATAAACATTTCTGTTTTCGGAGCTATTAGGTGTGAATGCCATCTTACTTTCAACCAAAAAAAAGTGAAGGCCACCGTATTGGAATTTCTTTTTCAGATACCTATCAAATCGATATGAGAAAAACTGCATGATTCTTATTTTATGAAACCAAATCTTTTGTTTCATGTTGACTAAGTCTTCTCACAATTGGCTAGAAGATGTTTTTCCTCACAAGTAGCTACAAGATTTTCAGTAATATAAAGAATCATCTTTTCTAGAAGGCACTAATGGAATATTCAAGATTTTGAAATTTTTTTGTGATCTAATTTATTTTGTTCGAATAATCAATTATTAGATTTAATTTGATCTAAAGCTATTTAGATATTTGGTGTCTAGATATTCAGATAATTTATATCTTTAACCAAATACTCTATTCGATTTGTACAAATAAAATAAATATTCAAAATAATATAATAGTAATATTTTATTATAAAATAAACAATTATCTAAATAATTAATTTAATGTTTTTTTTTGTAAAATTTACGTAAAATATAATAATTATATAATTTATATATATAACCCTTTATATATAGAGATATATAACATATCATATATATTTGTTAAATATATTAGTATATGTGATTTTTTTTTTACAGATATTACTTATTAAGTTTTTTTTACTTCGTATAATCACAAATTTCTAAATTTTCATTTCTAATCATAAACTAAATCAAATTAAAATTTATGAATATTTTGTTAGTTTGAAGTGGCCCCTTAGTTTTTTACACTACACCATAGAATTTTTTTTGGTCATTTTAGTCTACGTATTCTTTAGCAAACCCATTCTTTATAAATATTTTCTTTTTAATCAATAAATTTAAAATTTTATTAGGAAAAGAAATTTATGGATATTTTGTTTAGTCCTAAATTCTCTTCCATAACTTTATATGGTTTTTTTTTCCGGCACTTTATATGGTTCAAATACTTATACATTGGGAGTTATTTATTTATTTTTGAAAATAACTGGAAGTTAATGAGGTACATTTTCTAGGTAAGTTGAATTTGCTTGTTTGCAAAAAAAAAACACACACACAATACTAGTGTTATTTTCTAAAGAAACATGTTAATTATTACCATGATTTACTTTAATAACATGTACATTAGAAGTATAGCACCCCAGATCCCCAACTAAATGTTGGTTCTCTAGCTAAATGTCTACGTTTTTTGGTAATCATTTTTAAAACTAAAAAACAACAAATTGTTACCGAAGTTATCATATAAACTATGTAGTTCTAGTCATATTTCTATCTTTATTTATGGATTTTTTGTAGGCATAGTCTGTAATATACGTTTATATGTAATCTACTTTTTGGGTATTTGCAATTTATGTCAACGTAGTCTATATTGCATTACTAATTAATTCGCACAAAATCTTGTGTTTGTATTGCCTATCATCTCGCTATTGGTTCAAAGATGTTGATAATGAAATAGACACGAAGGATCTTCTTCCCAATACTTTTTCCATATTTTATTTTCAGTCAAGATTTTGTCCAGAAAGCAAATGAGATTCACAAATCGCACAATGGTCCACTAACAGAGTGCATTTTACACAAAATCAATATAATAAAGGGAAGTCAATAGAAAACGATGTCAACAATTAAACAAATGTCCCTTTTGTCAAAAATGGATTACTTTCAAGAGAAACTTAAGTTAACTTCGTAATATTTGAAAATATAATAAAAGACCAAAGTTTTAGAGTGTGTTAACATAATCCAATTCGACCATAGTTAAAGTTATGGCATCATTATTTGGATTCGAATTTAATAGAGCATCATAAAACATAATTATACAAAAAATAAGAGTTTATCTCTATAAAAAAGATTCTTACAGATTTACAAAATAATACTTTTTGTGATTATATGGTAAAATTGGCTAATCAATTGGTCTAATTAACTTTGGGGACTAAATAATATAAAATGAATCTTCTATATTTTAAATAATAATAAAATGAAATAGATTAAAAAAGGATAATCGGTGATTATTTTAGTCGACTGGTCTATAACGAAAAATAGAGATAATTACTAAAAGAAGAAGGAAAGTTCCACGTCATGAACGAGTAGTCGCTGTCGGATTGAAAGAAACAGACCAAACAAAGATGTTCGAAATCTTAAAAAAGATTCGGTGTTCAGACAACAAAAATATTATTATTACAAAACAAGTATTACTACTAGTATTTTTTTTCATCTGACAAGTTCCAACACACAACATCACACTTGACCCAATGTAAGATTTGGTTTCCTCTTCAAAGATCTCACCAGCAAAATCCGATCTTCCGAATCTCTCTACTCAAACCCCACTTCTTTTATATTTATGTCACCTAACCTAACTTTTCTTTCTCCTTCTTACTCCATCACATCACATTGATTTTTTCTTTTAGTTTCTTTCCCTTTAATCCAAAGCTTCCTCCACTTCTTTTTATTACAACCACACTTCATCTCTTTTCTGAGTTAGCAATGGCTGTTGGTGAGGTCATGAGGATGGAGATTCCCGCCGGTGGAGATTTGTCAGTTACTTCACCGGAGTTACATGTTCTAGCTGTTGATGATAGTGTTGTGGATCGTAAAGTCATTGAGAGATTGCTAAGAATCTCTGCCTGTAAAGGTATATACAAAAATAAGTCTCACTCTCTTCTATGTTTTGTGGGTTTTGGTTCTCTTTGCCTAAATAATTTTTAATCTAATTTTGTGGTTTTTTTTTTGTTATTTCAGTGACTACTGTAGAGAGTGGGACTAGGGCTTTGCAGTATCTTGGCTTGGATGGAGACAAAGGAGCTTCTGGTCTTAATGTAATTCTCTTTACAAATCTGTTTTGTTACTGATAAATCTTCTAACTAGAACGAGAGAATAATAAGACTTCATTTAATTTAATTAGTTGTTTTGGTAGTAAGATCTGATTTTTTTTTTGAAGTGTTTTAATTAGGTGTGATATTTCTTATAACAGGATTTGAAGGTGAATTTGATAGTGACGGATTACTCAATGCCAGGATTAACAGGATATGATCTCCTCAAGAAGATTAAGGTAATAATAATAATAGAATTTAATTTTATCAATCTGAGATAAATCTTATCTAATGCTCATACAAATTCCATTGATATGTGTAGGAATCTTCTGCTTTGAGAGAAATACCAGTTGTGATTATGTCATCTGAGAACATCTTACCTCGTATAGAACAGTAAGTGATTCTGTAAATGTGTAAATAATACAAAGTAGATCATTTTTTTGTCTACACTGTGATCTAAACTATGTGGATTATCTTGTTCTTTTTTTTCAGATGTCTGAAAGAAGGAGCAGAGGATTTTCTGTTAAAACCGGTGAAACTAGCTGATGTAAAGCGAATAAAAGAACTTATAATGAAAAATGAAGCAGAGGATTGCAAAACCTTAAGCCATTCTAATAAGAGAAAGCTTGCAGAAGGAATTGACACATCATCACCATCATCATCATCATCATCAAGTCATGATGATGATGATTCTGTCAAGGACTTCCCATCTTCAAAACGGATGAAATCAGAATCAGAAAACCTTTCTTCTCTCCTTTGAAATATATATATATAGAGCCAAAATCTTAGCTAACACTGTCTGTTAATATTCCTCAGCTATGTTTTTTTGTTCATTCAATTTTGTTTTGGGTTACAAAGACAGTGTTGAGAGTCATCAAACAACTCATGTGTTTTGTTGCTTAACAAAAATCGACTGTTTAATTAGTATTTTTCTTGCTCCAAAATAACAACGATTTAGAAATGTCTCACTAATATCATAAGTTTAATATCAAATAGCTACAAGACCATATTCTAGTGGAGAAAATTCTTAACTGTAAAATTCTAGATTCACAAGTATAATGCAAATCATAATGTTTTGTTTTTATTATAATTCATTATGGATAAACAAACATTTTTACACAATCTACCACAGAGCTCTAACCATGTAATACATATTTAATGTAGAAATTGAGTTTTCAATATTTTAAGGTGTTTCTTAGAAATAATGTCTAGACCATATATATGATTGAAAAATATTCAAAACAAGAATTCGTTTACTATGGTCTATGAGTTCGATTATAAAAAATAATTAGAAGCTGAGAAATAATAGATTACAAGAAAAAAATCAAATTAACAACTTGAAGCATTCAAAGCTCATACAATATACCACAGAGCTAGCTCTAAACATACAAATCAAATAACCTAAAGCAAAAAAAAAACATCAAAACACAATATTTGATCAAAGAAAGTAAAGTGAAGGATTTCACAAAGATACTAGGAGACTTTAAAATATTTAATGTTTGTTTGTGGTGTTGTGATACTTGTCCTTGACCCAACGAAAACAAATGGCAGAGCCAGTCTTGAGCTTCTTAAAACCAGAAGAAGCCACAGCTTTTGTCTTTTCTAACCCTTGTCCCAGTTTCTCCTTGTACTGAACCGTGTTGGAGTTGGACGCAGCTCCACCTCCACCGCCACTACCAATACGCCCTCCTTTGGTAGAGTCGCCACTATTGTCCCACTGGTCAGCCCACGATGTTCCGTTCATTATATATCCCCTTTTAAAAAGCTTTATACCTCAAACTAATCTTAACTTGATTTTTCTAGTTTGTTTTTGTGAATGGCTCTCGTTTTTTCTGCTGTGTATTTATAATACAAAGATCATTTCATACGTTAGAGGAACGTTGTGTTTTGTGGTCAAACCTTTGTGTCCGTGAACAACAATGACTTCTGTTGATTTGCTTCTTCTTCAATTTTTGTTTTCTAATCGTCAACAACAACTTCAAGATTAAACATTATTCTAATATAAAGAATTTCTCATGGAAGAATGCTAGTCTAATCCGTATATTTTACAGAATCTTGTATGTACACATTGAGGAAGCTTCTTCAAATCTCCCCAAGAAAGACCCTCTATAGTCAATATTTGACTTATCCAATCTGAAGTTGAGAAAATTTAAGAAAAATAGTTAACAACCTTTGCTACTTCAGCTAATTTCTCTAATCGACCATTCTTATAACCAAGATGGATTAAATGTAACTGATGATAGGACTTTCGAAGATTACTTGTGAATCAATGAGCATCATCACTCTGGTTCTGCTGCAACACTATCTTCTCTGACAACGGTATAAGCCATGCCAAGAAAGAAACAAATAGAAAAAGGGGGTCAGAATCTTGAGATATTTTTTTTTTGAATGAATGTGAAATTATATTCAAACAAAAGACTGTGTTACATGATACATCAGGTGCATTTTTTTTTTTTTTTGATGTGTTTGAAACGTAAAAAGAACAAAAGAACTTGATAAAAGATAACCTAACTATTTGTTCTAGAGCCAAACCAAACGAGAAGCCCATGTTCATAAGCTCTGTTCCCATGCAACCTGATTGTAGATATTTTATCTCACGAAGAATGATTTGAACAACACATGTGTCAGTGTACCAGAAACTGTTACAGTGTTGAAGGAATCCAAGTAACCATTGTCTTTCTTTCAACTCTTTTGTCTCCTGTTTCTGCTCTTGTCGTCTGGTGAAGAGGAGTTTCCTCCTTCAGGGCTACTGCTCCCGCTTCTTGCATCCTTCTTACGCTTTCTCTTGAGTCTGAACTTGACACACTGTTTCTCGGATGTAGTATACATCTCATCTCCATATCATTCACCTCCTCTTCTTCTTTCCTTGCTTCTCTTTTGGATGATGTCAATGATTCCAAGTCAGGGAAATCTCCATTGGCGATGTTCCTTTCTAACGCCTCAGCTTTTCTGCGTCTACTTAGTATAGACGGAAGAGTATGGAGGCAAGGGTCTCTCTATTCTCTTTATAAGAACATCGGTTAATACTGATATCTCTGTCCCTCAAATGTGGTTTGATCCCATTAGCCACGAGAGAACATTAGTGGCTAAGGGGATCAAGAAACAAACAAAAAAAAAACAATGCACAAGCAACAACTTACTAAAACAACTAAGAATTATGAAAGTTTTAAGAATCGACAGAAACAAATCTGCATTGTCACTTTACCTTGGAATCATACATTTGTTTAAGCCTAATACATGTACTACAGAGAGCCTCATCTCTAACCGCACCAAGCTCATGTAAGTATGTTGTTTCTTTACCTTTAATGCCATGATAATGTTGCCAGTTTCATGAGCCACTTTAGCATTTCGTGGATTTTTTTTATCTTTTATTCCCCCCTAGGCCCTAGGTGATGATAATTAGGTGTACTTAAGTCTAATCTGTGCTTTAAACGGATGATTAGAGATAATTAGATAAACATCTAAGACCCCATTGATGGATCTCTCTCAAATTATCCAAACTCTCTAAATTTGCCAATTTTCATTCTCTGCGATTGACCGTTATTTCAGGTATTTTTGGTCATCAACCTTAAAAAATTCAATATCTTTTTCTATTTTCCAAAAATAGAAGACTAAATAATAAATGTCATAAACCTCTGTTTTTCTCTTTTCTTTTCTTCTGCCACCATCTCAATCTTCATGCGTGGCCTTTTAAGATCATCTTCTCTATTCTTGCTCCTCTTCATTTTCCTCTGTGATTGATTCTATCTTTTTCTGCAATCACAACAATGTCTAACCGTTCCTTCAAGAACTTCATAGAAGAAGAACTTGGAACATTCCCACACTTCATCATATACGCCATCCTTGAATGGATCATCATCATCATCCTCTTCATAGACGGCCTCCTCGCGTTCTTCTCCAACCAGTTCGCCAAGTTCTTCAACCTTAGAACCCCTTGTCTCCTCTGCACTAGACTTGACCATGTTCTTGTCAGAACAAACCCTGACTTCTATTACAACGACTCCATCTGCGACTCCCACAAGAAGAACATCTCTTCTCTCGCTTACTGTCATGTCCACAAGAAACTCTCCGAGATCAAACATATGTGCGAAGGATGTCTTCTCTCTTTCGCAACCGAGAAAGAATCAGACGTTGATACTTACAAATCTCTCATTGGTATCTTGCATAAGGATCTTGAGCTTCTCATTGACGATGAACGTGAGCTTCAGCTAGCGTTTCCGGTTGCGGGTTCTAAGAAAGATGAAAACTTTCATCAGGTTGATCACAGAAGTAATAACAACAGGTTTAAGAAACAGAAACGTTGTTCTTGTTGTGGAGAGTTGTTGAAGATCAAAACCGAAAAACCGAAGAATAACAATCAGTCTTTCTTTGCTGGTCCTAGTCCTTCTCCTAGAGTTTCATTCAACCAAAGAACTTTGGACTTATCCAACATCAAATACTCAGAACTGCCTGAGGAGGAAGATTCTGTTAACACCAAAGGTGCCTTGGGGGACACGGTTGATGATAGAACACCGAGTTTTGTAAAAGGAGGAAACAATAGATTCTTTGACTCGGCTCTGAACAGTCCAAGGTGGTCTGTTAGGTCTATGAAGAAGTCTTTGATTGATCAAAATGGCTCGGAGAACGAAGTGTTGGATGGAGATTCAATACTTCATCATTTAAAAAGACAGGTTAGATTGGACCGCAAGTCATTGATGGATTTGTATATGGAGTTAGATGAAGAGAGGAGTGCATCAGCTGTTGCGGCAAACAACGCAATGGCTATGATCACGAGGCTTCAAGCAGAGAAAGCAGCGGTTCAAATGGAGGCATTGCAGTATCAGAGAATGATGGATGAGCAAGCGGAATATGATCAAGAAGCTTTGCAGTCTATGAATGGTTTGTTGGTTAAAAGAGAAGAGGATATGAAAGAGCTTGAAGCTGAAATTGAAGCTTATAGATTGAGATATGGATTGTTAAGAGAAGAAGAAGAAGAGTTTCTTGATGAAGAAGACAATGAAACTAAACCGGTCTTGGATTTGCCGGTTTGTTCTTCAAATTCTGAACAAGACTTGGGACACAAGAAAGATTCAGCAGAAGAGCCTAAAGCCAACAATGATGGGATCATAGAGGAAGAAAGAGGTAAAGAGATTCATAAGTTATATATATATATATATTTCTTTTTAAAAAAATCTTGATATTGAATCTTGTATGTTCTTGATACAGAAGATGGAAGCAGAAAAGCTGTGTTAGTAAAGGAGATCTCAGAGATTACAGAGAGACTAAATGCAATTGAATCAAAAGGTGAATTGTTGCAGCAAATTTCAGAAGTGTTAGATGTTAGTGAAGGAGAAGCAATTCTATTACAGATATCTCAAAATCTGCATATGCTTCGTAGTTTCATTGAAATGCCATCAGAATCATGAAATCTTTTTTTACTTTTTACTTTTACTTTTACTTACTTCTATCATTAGAAGAAATACAATACAACATCCTTGTATCAAATCTGTATACTGAAATTATATATTACAGCAAAGCTTTTCTCTGCCTTTCTTGTTTCTTACTTCAATTCGTTGAATCTTTCTTTAACCCTGACGCCGGTTAATTTGTTTTTACTATTTTAAAAATGTATTTTATGAAAATGTGACTTGAACCAGGCCAAAATGTTGATTAAACATATCCTATTTAGATTCTTCTTACCAACTAATTCATTTTCAGCCAATGAGTTTCAATAGAGTACTAAAAACTTCTATGAACTTTTCCTCTTTAGCTTAAAGATATTAGCTCAAATCTTGAAATCATAATGTGTTTTATGACTAAGCCAGAAGACAAAGACAGTTTAGCCATTAAATTTGAAATATTCTTACACACAATCAATTAGAAAACAGAGTAAAAGAGACTTTAAAAAAAAAAAGAGAACAAGTCAAAAGAGATTTTTACCAATGACCTAGAATAACCACTATATATACAAAACAGAGGATGCTCTGTTTCCATCATCCTCAATAGCCATGATGACTACTCTCCAAGTCTCCTCTTCTCTCTTCAGATCTTTCATTTTAACGCTCTGTCTCTTCCTGATCCCATCACTCTCATCTGATCCTGACCCTTTACAAGACTTCTGCGTTGGCGATCTCAGAGCTTCTCCTTCCATCAACGGCTTCCCATGCAAACCATCAGTCTCAGCATCTGACTTCTTCTTCTCCGGCTTAGTCGGTCCTCTAAACACCTCAAACCCTAACGGTGCCACCGTTTCCCCCGCCAACGTCTTAACCTTTCCAGGTCTAAACACTTTAGGACTATCAATGAACAACGTTGAGTTGGCTCCAGGAGGTGTGAACCCTCCTCACTCGCACCCTCGTGCTACCGAAGCAGGAGTTGTGATCGAAGGTTCTGTCTTTGTAGGGTTCTTGACAACAAACAACACTTTGTTCTCGAAAGTTATCAAAGCTGGAGAGATGTTTGTTGTCCCTAGAGGTTTGGTTCATTTCCAGTGGAACGTTGGTAAAGGAAAAGCGCGGTTGATAACCGCTTTTAACAGTCAGCTTCCAGGAGTAGTGGTTCTGCCTAATACTTTGTTTGGTTCAGTGCCTGAGATTCCAAACGCGGTTTTGACCAAAACGTTTAGGACTGATGATGCTACTGTGAACAGTCTCAAGTCCAAGTTTGCTGTCTGAATCTTTTGATAAAATGATCTTTCTCAATTCGATTCTATAGCAATGGTATAGTATACACTAATGTGTATATGTATGAATAATCCAAAATTAAACATTAATAAGATTAATCCAAAATTAAACAGCGTTACTCAATTATACAATCAAGACTTTAGACATTAGTTTGAGTCAAGTTGCATTCGAAACCTTTTGAACTGATGATAAAACTGTGAACAATCTCAACTCTAAATTTTATGTTTGACATGTGTTCATGATCAAATCTTTCTCAACTGAATTTGTAAAAATAATCGAAATCTTTATTAGATTGTTTCCACCACAATTGTGATTCAAGGGATTAATTAGGGTTTAGGGTTCCACCACAATTGATGTTGCCGTATGCAGCAAGTGCCTGAGAAAAAGGGACGGTGAGTGACATGATCTATCCTCATTTGAGAGAGTTTCTTCTTGAGTTTTGTGTTCCAAATCATCTTCACTTTCTTCTTCTGTCTTTCCTGGTAAATGTTGTGCAATAAGTGGCACAACCTGCTTCCCATTGCCGCGTGCATCTTGATGATCAGATCTTCTTCTCCAGGAGTGAAGCTCTCATGCTTAGTTCCTGAACTATCATTCTTTCTCACTCTGCAACTCTTCCCACACCTCCTACGTGCTATAAATGTTCAAAGCTTTTTCTTACAAAAGATGAATGAGGCATGTTATAATACAAATGAGGTTTGGTGGTATAAGAAGCATGTGTGGCAAGAAACGCATGAATATTCATTCGTCTTTCTTAAATTACATGTGCATGATTCTTTAGTTATATCTCTAAGTATTAATATTAGAACAATTTTTTTTAATAATCATTTTTTTTGTCACCAAAATAATTTTAAAAAGAACAATCGAAATAATTTTTTTTGTCTTAAATTTTTTAATATTTATTTTACTTTTAATAATTTTAAACTCATCATCAAAGTAGACAACCCTAAAAATATAATGTATATTTATACCCTTAAATAAAATCTATTTTAATTATTTTTTTGTTTGGAAATTATTTTATGATAAAACTATCTTAATATATATTTTTTAATATTATTCTAATTTTCTTTATTCCACATCTTTTGCTCCGATTTCTTTATAACAAACAATTTCAAATGTTTCCTAATAGTAAATATATATGTAGTATTAAAATTTAGAGCTAAAGTTAAATTGGCTAAGAGTGTAGTACTATACTTTCCGATTTTTTAACGAGAAAACCCCATTTTTTAGTGACTGACATATAGAAGTTTCTTTAGTAACAGTAACAAGTACAAGAAGATCAATCATGAGTCTTCTTCTAGG
Organism: Moricandia moricandioides; assembly: GCA_905132885.1. Classification (NCBI taxonomy): domain Eukaryota; kingdom Viridiplantae; phylum Streptophyta; class Magnoliopsida; order Brassicales; family Brassicaceae; genus Moricandia; species Moricandia moricandioides. The sequence continues at coordinate 158,760 of CAJHQQ010000296.1, forward strand.
ATGATAATCACAGGTTTGGGTAATCAAACTCATTATGCTATGTATTATGTTTCCATTGGAGGCCCATCTTGTACACGCAAATAAATAAATGAAGCTGCATTTGCTCCAAAATCCATTTTCAAAAATTCATGGTAAGATCAAATGGGATTTTAAGCACACAGAGGTGACATGGGACAACGAACGCAACAAGATTGTCATCTTTTGATGGATTTCTCAATGCTCCATGGACCATAATCATCACTTTCAGCAGTCTCAAAGCTGCGTCGTTTTATCAAAAATGAAAGAGACCTTGAATGTGTTCTCATGGTTAATACTTAATAGCATAGGGTAGACAAAATTAATTGTACATCGATAATGATTCCATAGCATTAAACCGTGATTAGGAATCTCTGGTTCACCTTGTTTCTCTTTCAGGGTAAGGAAAAAATGACTAACCTAATCTAGTACACATACCTCTTTTTAGGCCTCTCCAACATTCTCCACTTACTCATCAGCCGAAATTACTTTAAAACAACAAGGTAGATATGACTGAATGCAGAAACAGCCAATGAAGTATCTATTACTGTTTTAACTTTTCTCTGGAAGGTGTTTCAGCCAGAAATAACTCACTAGAATCTTGCTTATCATACAATGTTGATGGGACCAGAGAGAGGTATTTGTCTATGAATTGTCCGTCTTATCATCATCCTTCAACACTGTTCTTGGACCATCATCAAAACCAGATACAGGAGCAAGCTCGTTTAGGTCGAGGTAATGTCTTTTGCCTAATACACCCTCAACTTCTTCTTGATCTGTGCCATTTGACTTGCTCAGTTCATTATTCTCTGTACCATTTGTTGTCCCGGCATTATCGTTGACCTCTCTAGGCTCTTCTTCATCCTCCTCTACTTCTTCTTCAGCAGAATTTGTTTCTAGGTCATTTGCATTTTCTTCAGAGTCCTCACTTCCCATTGTGAAATCTCCATTCCCTGATTCATCAGAATCTTCTTCTGGCTCAACCAATCGCTTACGTTTTGCCGCTCCTGCTGCTTCATTGTCTGATTCCGAGAGCTCATATTGTTGGTAATCGACTCTCGTGGCTCTTTTACTACGCCTCAAGCCTGGCCGGAAACCATTTGACCTTGATCTTAACTTGCTTTCTCTCCGTGGCATTTTCCTAACCCTTCGGGGTTCATCACTATCTTCTTCGCTAGCACTTGGAGAATCTTCCTCTTCTTCTTCTTCTTCCTCCTCATACTCGGCATTGTCTTCATCCCATTTGTACTCTTCATCTCCTTTCTCCTCCTCTCCCTCAGAACCACTAGAAAACGTCTTCTGTTTACGCTTCCTCAGATATTCTTCATCATAAACTGCTTCCCCAACAATGTCATCATCGCTTCCAGATTCTACATGATTGTCTGAAACAGTTTCAACAAAGTCCGTTGCTGAATACCGCTGGGGCCGTTGTCTGCGCCTGTTACTGTCACGACATTGTACTCAGTTAATTCGAATTAATTTTTAGCATATTTCTGGAGGGAATATTCAAGGGGAAAATAAAAAAAATTCCAATGCGTCTTGCCTTCTGTCCAAGGATTCATCTCTCTGCTCATCGAACTCATCACCATCAGCAAAGTCAGAAGAGCTACCAGATGCTGTATCGTTTACAGGGTCAGTAGGGTGGCTTGAACTTGTTGTTGATCTGCCATTCACAAGAGATTCCAATCTAGCTGATTCTCTTTTGTGGAGAAAAGGTTCTGGTGATGGATGTTTCTTCCTGAGATAGTATTATCAAAACAAACGGAATGTAAGTAATAGTCACCAAATAACATGTTAAAGAAAACCTACAGCAGAGATGGTTCAATGCAAGCGACCCTCAAGACTTACGTTGTTATTTTGATAGCTTCGTTTATCGACCTATCATAATCATCTGCAATAGTATTAAACGATTAGTAAGGCTCTTCAACCCAGTAGAAACAAGCTGGATATCTAATCAGGCAAAAAATGGAAAAACAAATACAAGCACGGGGCATCATGAATTCCCAACAAGGTCATAACCTTACCAAAAGTGTATCTAACTGGCTTCCTATCACGGAGAGAACGACCACCACCAAGACCGTCAGCAACCAAATAGTTATCAAGGAGAAGAGCCTGTCTATGTTGCTTTTTCAACAATTTCTCTTTCCTCTGACACAGACAGAAAAAAATACAAATTATAAAGGATGCAATTGATAAGTATCGTGAATTCAGTAGTAGAGAGCAAATGGGAACCTTGTGTTCTTTTTCTATCTCAGGAAGCATATCTCTAGTTAACTTCTTCCCCAGAGAAACTTCAATTCTACTACTACTTGAATTAAGTTTTTCCTGCAAAACAAAGATACAAAGCATATAAATCAGCAGTTAAGACATACAAATTTATACCTATTGTCTATTATTATAGTGTAGTCCTTCAGAGAACCAAAGCATCAATTGACAGTCAAAACAAAAGAAATCGCAGTCCGCAATATAAGTTTCAACAGAATAGTATAGAATCTCCAGACCATGAAATAAGGCGCTAAAGAACTGAAACGAATCCACAATAGAGTATAATTCCCATGTTTAGCATCTGTAATCTCCACCAGTAAAGAATATTCATTTGACCGCATAGATAGCACTAGCCATCACGCTATCTAAGCATCACAATCACATCAGAGCCAAGCAACCATATTTCATTGCAAGAAGATAGCCATATGGAAGTATCCTGAGCAATTTAGTATATCATAGTAGTCTGAGATTAGAGACTTACAGAAACCTCTTGGAATTCATCCAAATTTGTGGCAACAGTCTCCCAATGGTATGTTACGTTAGGAAGAATCTTAGAACCCTTCGTTCTGACCTTAACTACCTCTGCCTTCCTTATTTCCCGATATAAACGGTGACCAATTAAGGAATCATCCTCATACCTTAAATAAGAAACAAACAGATTCTATCAGAAATATGCAAACAAGGGAGTCTTATTTATGTCTTGCATTTGCTACATACCAAAAATTAACTCCATGTGAATCACCCCCAACGCGATCTTTGCGAAAAGTTGACAGATGAACACCAGTTTTAACAGAGTTGTCAATGTAGCTCCTGATATCGTCTTGCTGTGGAAATTCAAAAAAAAAACATCAAAACTGTACGTGTTATAACAATCTTGTTTCATTAGCATCACATCAGCGAGCTCCAGAGCTTAATAGAGGACATCATAAAGTGTACATTTACGGAGCAAAACAAAAAGAGAATTCATTATCAACTGCACACAGATTGAGATACAGCAACAACAATACCTCAACACGAATATCACATAAAGCTTTCAAAATCACCACACGAATGGCTGGATCAAGAGATTTGTAAGCTTCAATCTCTCGCCTACAAGATTAAGATGATAAGCTCATAAATGTTTCATAATCAGTACCATGAGATTCAGAAAATTATAACAACTTACCCTTGCGAGGCAACAATAGGAAGATCCCCTTCTGCGACCTAAGCAAGTAGGTCAAGGTCACTTCAGAACATTATATAATGCAAAAAAAAATAAACTTCTAATATCAGATGAAAGCTGATTAGCGATCATTACCCAATGCCAGCAGTCTCTTATCTTCCTGCACAAGACAGTGACCCAGGTATCACGAGTGAGGGCCATTCGAGCTACAGGAGGAATGGCCTGAAAAATTGAAAAGAGATACTTAGTATATTGCTCACAGAGAGAAACTGTTAAGCATTTTCGACATTTATGGTAGTAAAGAATCTATCCAATACCAAATCATCCACACAAAAAGGATCTACATGAGTTATGCACAACAATTACAAATCATGAGACAATGATCAAGGACTTCAATCACGGACCATTCAGAGAACTCTAAAGTGACTAAAGAAAGCATTTCAGAGAAATTAGCGATCCTATACTGGGTAGCACAAGCATATAAGGTGTCTACGAGTGAAGCTAGTCAAAAACATTTAACAGTATCTGATCATTCAATACGCTAACAAAAGGTTTTCTATCATTAATTATTATACTAATAAGAGCCTACACTAGGTTAAGAGAGCACACAGAAGCACGCTGGTATGACAACAAGTTCCGTTGATATCAAATGAGACAACCTCTTCGAACTACATTGAAGTTAGTACAGACAGAAACCAAAGCAAACCAACAAGACTTAGGAAAGCATCAATAAGACAAGAATGGATAGCCAAAGCAGCAACCTTTAGAAGAGGAATATGAATGTCACTCAACGTATCGTTTGGATTCAGCAAAGCCGTTTCAAACTCCTCCGCTGAAAACTCCGCATTGATTTTCAAAAGAGGCCTAAAAACCTTCACCATCCAAAAAAGGAACAAACTTTGAGAGTGAGTGAGTGAGTTAAGAATTGAAGAGAAGAGAGAGAGAGAGAGAGCTCACATGCAAGAAGTTGAGCACGGAAGCAAGTTCCCACATGGAACGAAGATTCCACCGCGGCATCTGTGAAGGCTCCGGTGGCTGGACAAGAGAAGTAACGATTTTACCGGAACTCCCTCCAACGCATTGCCTCTGAACATCATCATCCTCTTGATCGTCTTTCTCCACCTCTTCCTCTTGTCGATGGTCCCGTTTATACTCCTTCTTAGGCGGCCTGAACTTTCTCTCCGCTGCTTGCTGCTCTTGAAGCCGCTGCTGTGCCCTAACAGTGCAAGCGCGCGACGGCCTCGTTCTCCTGAGCGATGCAGTCTCCTCCGCGGGAATTTTGGTTTCCGTGACCGGAGAAGCATCGTCGGCGGGAGAGTGGTGGTTACCGGAGACATCGGAGGAGGAACCCATCAAGAGATCGAAATTAGGGTTTTTTGATTAAATTGAGATTGTGGGGGAAATCTAAAATCCAAATCGGTTAAGCAAAGGAGAAGGACGACGACGAAGAAAAGCGTCCACTGGTGTTGGATCTAAACGCTGTCGTTTTGGAGCTTTGGAGAGAAGAAGAAGGAGACAACAATCTTGAGGAAAAAAAAATAAAAAAGATGGTAAATAATTTGTCAAATATAGGTCTCTGTGAATTGATCAGAGAGAAAACGACTCAGCGAGTGAAAAACATAAGAGGAGATGAGAAATAGGGTGGCAAACAAATCTAGGGCTCTCTCGAGATATTTATATGAGGCTTTTTTATTAAGACAAGAAAAAAAAAGGAAAACAAGGATTTTAGATTGATGATGTGGCTTCAATTATGTAATATTACTGTAATATACATTTTAAAAAAAAATTATTGCAAATTTGGCCAAAATAATTAGAGCAATTCTTCAGCTTAAAAAGTAGATAGTAGCTGATCAATGAACCTATCAGTGTACGAATTTTTTTCTGATAACATAATTTTACAAGTGATACAAAAGCCACGAGTATTATTATGATTAGTAAAATTAACATGTTTCGTTAAATCTTACTGAATTAATTACTGCTTTGAAAGTAAAAGTAACTCTCTGTTACATAAATAACTATTGATTTTGGGAATAACTAGATACGATTAGTTGACAAAAAAAAACTAGATACGATCAACATGATTAACAGTAGTAGTAAAGCAAATGATCTCTCAGTGGAAAGGATGATCATTAATGACCTTTTTAATTAGGTCCAAGGATATAAAGTAAGATCTTGACATTGGTTCTTACATTGAAATTTCATTTATCTCACAACACGCCGAAACTCCATAGCCTAATTTAGGACTTACAGTCACTTAACTAACACACAAATTCTACATTAAAAAAACAAAGAATCTCACACAAATAAATTAACAACCAGTCCCGTTCTGGAGAGCACTTACACCAATCCCTCACCGATAAGCCTTAAACGCTTTTCAAATAAATTGTTGATGACAACTTATCATGTAAAAAAGTTGTTAACTGATGAATTATTGGATTCGAATAATGCTAAGCGTACCAACATCCTATCTAAGAAACTTAAGGCTTACATGCGAAGAGTTTGGATCCGTGCTCTTCATAACCCGTCTAAGTCCCACGGAACAAATTGTTTGTACTTGTATTTACACAATATATATGTTCAACAATTTATTACAAAATTAAAAAAATAAGATGTAAATACAAACACAAATAGCACTGTACAACATTATGTACCTGAATAATTTGATTATTCACAAGTCACAACTCTTATCGATGATGCAACCTCTTCTCAAAGATGTGTTGATACAGTTTCTTTGTCCGGAACACCAACACACATGAGACAAGAAACCCGAGGAAAGCCACAGATGCAATAATCACAAAGGATAATCGGAAACAATGAGGACCATAACATGTGTTACCTTCTCCAATAATGGTCTGATCATAGATATAACCAATCAATCTCACTGAGAATATATACGAACCCATAGGACTAGCAATCGAAATGGTGTTATAGATTGTTCCCACATGCTTAACCCCGAACAACTCTGACGTAATCGTCGGCATTAACGTCCATTGTGAGCCATAACATATCCCTACGATAACCGAACCAGGGTAGAGGTTTCCTTGAAAACCAGAGGCTATAATCAGATGACCTGTGCTCATGGCTCCTAGAGTTGTAGCCATTAGCAACGTTCGTGGCCATCCTTTTCTATGTAGCAATGCATCCGAAGCGTACCCGGCTCCAAACCGACCAATAAAGTTCCATATGTTCCACAAGGAGAGCAATGCGTTTATCTCCACGTTAGAGTAACGAAGAGACTCACCTATTTGTCTGATATTGTTTATCGTCGAGATCCCTGATCCCATTCCACATACCATAGCAAGAAACAGCAACCAAAAGTCTAGATTACGCATAGCTTGTAAGAGATTAAAGCTTTTATCTTCAACAACCACCAAGCTCTCACCAGAGGTTGTTGCTTCCAGATTGTCTACAAGAGGAGAATAACATGGTATCTCGATATTGTCTCTATGTGCTCTTACCGCGATGAGTAGAGGCGAGGCGAGGAGAATGAGTAGAACTGCGAGGGTGACGGTATTGGCCCATGATGGTAAACTAAAAATGCTCTTCACTATGATGGTGATCATAAGGTAAGCTGCAATGATGAGAGACAAAACTGATAAACCATCTAAATGCTTCTTCTCATCGACCGTGCTTGTCTCGTATAGCCTGACTAGTGGCATCACTAATACAGAGAGAAGTGAAGGTACTATTGCAAGTAGGAGAATGAAGCTCTTTGGATCTCCAGGGCATATTGTTTCATATAGTTGAATCAACATTGCTCCACTCAGACCAACAAAAGCCTGTTAAAAATAAAACAATCCCAAGGCATAAGCTTAAGGTTGTTTAGATATTTTTCCGGGTTCAGCCTTCTAGATCTCATCTGGGCTTTATATATGTTTCAATTAATAATACTTTTTGACTTAAGGTCTGGTTCGGCCTAGCAAATAAAATGAATCATTTACATATAAAAATGGAAAAGAAAGTCAGCTATATTCGAAATTAGCAACACAAACACAATAATCATAAATCAACTACTCTATTGAAGCTTTTATTAAAAAAAAAATTGATATTCTAAATAGGACCGTAAACACATACTTCATTGATTTGTACCAAGGACCGCTACTGGTTCGGATAATATTTCTCATTTTGAATTTGAACTCATTTCAAATTGGGTAAATAATACTTCGACTTCAGGGACTTTTTATGTTTGGATCTAAATATATATGAAATTGAGCATTTGAGATATTTATTTAGGTTTCATAAACACATTTAGATATTATTTCGAATTTCTGTTTAACAATTTTGGATTTTCGGATTTTCGAATATTCATTTGAGTTCGGTTATGTGTCTGAAATATTGCTCTACAGGTTATGTGTCTAATTACCTTCATAATCCCAACGGCAGTGCCACCATAATTGGAGAAATTCTCAAGGGAACTCACAACGTTGGCCGTGTTGAGAAACGTTAAAGACTGAGCACCTATGAACATAAACACACACATAACCGGAACCGGCGGTTTTCTAATCAAACCGGTAACGGAAGCCCATATAAGAAAATAACCGGTGAAGCACAAAACCGCTCCTATCAAAATCACCACCCACGGTCCTCCTCTACCTTCCCGTTCATCACGGCGACTGCGTTTAGAGGTGGCTGCGGTGTAAACAAGTCCAGCTAAAACGCCGACGTTACCACCAATGTCTTTGAAGACAGAGACTGTGTCAAGAGTTGACTGGTCGTAGGACTGAGATGATTTCAAGATCGCCGAGTAGATTCCGAAGGTGTAAGAACCTCCTCCGGTGCACTGGATCCATATGCTCGCCGTCATGGCCATCCATTTCGTTCTCAGACTCTCCGCTACCATCCTCCGCCGCGTTTTAAGCCGGAGAAGAAAACAAAAGCTAAAATCGTTTTCTACCTCCTGGTGTAAACTGACACGCACGAATTATTTTTTATTTTTTTTCTTTCTGTGCAATAAAGTAATGGTGGTGCATATATCATCTGATGCAAATAACATTACATATAAATGTGTTTAATAAAGCGGATACAATTTTATATATTTTTAGAAAATTGTTAGGTAAACGACAATTAGATTGAATTATAAATGGCGGACACGTCATGGGGTCAACTGTCAAGTAATAATCCAGACACAAGTGTATATGCTTAAAGCCTCTTATTGCTTGTTCAACTTTCTTAATGTCTGCATCACATTCCAAATACAATCTCAGATATTTTATTGCAAGAAGATAACACTAACTTATGACACAAGCTAAACAATTCATAAGATGCAATCGGCCAAAAGATAATTAAAAAAATAAAGCCTAAAATTAGAAACAAACACTCACAGCAAATGCATCCTCTCAACATAAGACTGAATCAACCACCTGTTGAGAGACTCACCACACCCAACAAAACAACCTGAGTTTCCACTCTCTGTGTAAAACGGTGAACCAAACATGTTGAGCAGCTCTTCTACTGCTTGTCTCACCATCGATGTACCAGTCACTCTACTACGTCTTCCCCAACCAGTTACTATATCAATCCTAGAAGGACAAGATCCGGAGTTTAGCATCTGCTTACGTAACCAAGCAAGCGTCCTAGACAACGCCGTTACTGCAGTTCCTTCTGACATTACATGGAGATTGATAAGCCAGTAGCTGCTGCTTTTCTCTCTTAATGCATCAGGAAAAACGTTCTTTTGTGCTGCAACTTCCCAAACAGATCCAGCCTCTTCCTTTTGCCCGGACTTGTGTAGAAAGTCAACCACCGCGTCCACCAGTCCTCGCTTGCTCTCTCTGTCCTCGCTGTGCATCAGATCCAAGAAGCTCTTCACATGGTTCCGCACGTTTTGGCCATCAGGACCTGCAGATGGCATCTTGAGGAGAAACATGTGTGCTGGATGACCAGTGCTTGCCATTAGCTGGTTGCAGTAACCCATATTAAGTTTTGACCGACCATCTGTGCAACAACTCAAGAGTAATGTGTATGTCTGCAAAGAGGGGCGTAGACCAAGGGCCAGCATGTTCTGTAACAACTCATACGCTTCCGCTATCTTGTTAACCCTAAGAAAAGTACTAAGAAGAGAATTGCATGTAGGAACATTAGGTAGCAGACCAGCATGAAGCATTGCTTGATACCAGTACCACGCCTTGTCTACATTACCAGCTTTCCCCCACAAATCCACCAAAAGACCATAAACTGGCTCATCAGGAATCCAATTATGTTGCTGCATCACAGTGAAAACTGCCTCTGCTTCCTCTAGATACCCACATTGTCCAAGCACCTCCATCACAATGCTATACGTCACTTTGTCAGGCTTAAACCCAGCGTCTTGCATGTCGCGGTAAAGCTTCAACGCGCTCTGATAGTTTCTGGCTTTGGCATGCAAGTCTATCATGATGTTGTATGTGACCAAGTTAGGTGTACAACCCTGATCAACCATCTCACAAAAGAGCTTGTGTGCAGCGGATAAATGTCCAGCTTTTCCAAGACAGTTTATTATGACACTGTAAGTGAAAGTGTCAGTTGAAATACCTGCTGCTTCCATTCTCTGGTGCATATCCATGGCAATGTCGAGAAATCCAGCCTTGGCATGAATGTCTATAAGAGTACAGTACGTTACCCGGTCTGGTTGGCATCCAGCCTCTTGCATTTGATTAAACACATTCATAGCTTCGTTCAGGTAATTAGCACGGCCATAGCTGTGGATAAGTCGGTTATACGTAACTGTGTTTGGTCGACATCCATCTCTAACCATCTCATCGAGAAGCTTGTTTATCGCACGAAACTGTTTAGCACGGCCGAGGTTACCCACCATGGTGGTGTAAGTGTGCTCATCATGCTTAAACTTAGGTTGCCTTTTAAGCCAGTAGAAGAAACCAAGAGCGTTTCCATAGTCATTCATCTTCTTAAGAACCTGGTTTGCTTGGTGTGGACCCATCGTTAAACGAAGATTTCCAAGGGCCTCTTCAGCAGCAGGGCCCCACCTAAATGTTTTCAGAATGCTAGAAACGTTTTCCACATCTTTGACATTACAATGCTGCCTTGATGTCAGAGCTTGTCCAGTATTACAATACTGCCTTGATGTCAGAGCAGATCCTGAAGTCCCTTTCATCATTTCAGCTGAAGATTTTCTGAAATCGCTTGGCACAAACCTCTTCGAATCAATATTGTGTCTTTGCAACATGCTTGTCCTCTTGCCAGATGTGTGATACCTTTTTTGTATTGGGACTTGTTTGAATCCTTTAACGAATCCAGCTTCTTTAGCCCCTCGGAAGTTGCTACTAGTATTTCTAATTTTACCAACTGAAGACTCTTTAGAAGCTGATCTAGGGTAAGCTTTGGCCAAGTCCTCTCTTCTTATAACTTTCACATTCGAAGACTTGACACTTGTAATAGGCCGAGCTGGATCCACCATACAGCTTTTCCCTAATCCAAACACTTCACTCCCTCCATCAGATGAAGGAAGCTTAAAGTTGGCTAAATCCGACAAAATACTAACCGCTGCAACACCGGCTCTGAAAATCTGATCCCCAATAGGTGCTGAAGAAGAAGCTTCTGTTGATGCATAAGTAACCGAGTGTGGTTTACTAGGCAGAGCAGGAGAAGAACAAACATGCTGTGGTAATAGAGATGGCCGACCAGAACCATCAACCTTCTTCAAAACAACAGGTTTACTTGTTGTCTCTCCTGGTAATATGCTTCCCACTACAAGAGGCTTACGGACAATACTGGATGATAGTTTTCCAGCTTGTTCTGCAGATTCGTTCCTAAGTTGCTGTCGTCTTGAGACACAAGGCTCATCATCGTTGAATGCAGAAGAACTCCCATCAGCTGCACTTGATCTAGATCCACTAAGGAAAAAGGATCTTGCAGAACTTGAAAGTTTGCTAATTTGCTGTGGACGCATCATTTCTCTGCAATATAAACCAAACCATTGAGTTAGAAGATACGTTAGAACAACTATTAACATGATAAGACTGACTTTTTGAACGCCTAACCGAGAAAATCGTTTCATTTAGGCCCAATTTGCCTATTGGCAGGAGCTGACCAATATTCAGAACACTGCTACAACCACTAGCTTCGTCCTAACAAGTCAAAGTCTGTAACTTTTTTGTATACTCACAAGTGAACCATAAACACACTTGGAAATAAGTCAAATTCAAAAGAAAGGTTTATAGTTTTTCCACATCACTACCAAAAGTTTGAGGTGAAATCTCGAGAAACCCAGAAAAAGACAACAAAGAAAAAAACACAAGACATAAAACACATCGTGTGATTGAAATAAAGTGAAGATTAAACACAACCCAGAGAACATAAGTCACCTGATAGACGGTGGAGCTGAGTTGGTAGGTTATGGTTTCTGGTTTCCTTGAGAGATTCTTGAGGGAAAGCTGGAAACAATGGAGGCTATAAAGTTCTTCGTCTTCCCGTCGAAGTCGAGAGACGCGTTCTTCTACTCTCCAGGCATGTTGGGCTCACACGGAGAGGAGGCTGCAAATTCAAGGTCACCACTTTTTTTTCTTTGATCTGTCTTTTTATATTTTTTTATATAAACCCCTAACCTTTTATTTGTTTCTAAATAATACACGATACTTATCCCTCTCATTATTTGCTCAATTCATTCTTAAATATTTTTTTCATACCTACCCTTTCAAAAATTGTTTTTCACAATTAACCAGTAGCGTATTGAAAAATATTATTTGTTGTCTTCTCTTTGATTTTGCATGATTTATTACACTGCTGATCTTTGTCATTCAGAAACACTAGGGTTAAATTTGTCAATTTCAAAAATAAAATAAAATTTGTGGTAATTTTTTAAGAATATAGGGGCTTTGGCTAGAAAAAGAGCAGCACTAAGTTGAGCTTCTTTTTTGTAATTTCATCTTTTACGTATTCCACCTTTGGCTATTTCTTATTTGCAACGTAGAAGCTTTGCCTTCCTCAAGTTTCGTCGTAAGTCTTCGATGTACACGTGGTTTTTGCTTTTCATGCCTTGCCCGTGACTGTCCTGTTACTTTAGTATTCAAAGTGATTTTTCTCTCTTTCTGGTATCTACTAAAGATTTGAGAGATATATTTGGGTGGAGGACTGGAGGTTGTGAAATGGGAACTATTAACGGAGACAAAGAAGAGATCAACAAGAAGCATTATTAAACTAAATTTTTAATGTGATATTAGTATTCAATTATTTATATATATAGTGTGTGGAAAATTGTACATAGGTTTCATAAAGAGTTGTTCTAATCTCACTCCAAAATGAAATTTATAATAAGAGATGTTGTGACTACTTTATTTAACCAAACAAGCGTAGTTGAATGATATGATGAATATGAAAAATGGTAAATTCTCGAATTTGAAACCTATCATCTCAGATAAATTTGTTTGTATAGTTATAAAACGAGTATATAATTCTCTTCGCAAACAATTAGATTTTTGTAGCATCAACAGATAAATATTTAAAAAATTAGTTGGTTAAACTTTGGTGCGTTGAATAATTTCAGTTATCAAAAAAAATTGTACTATATTTTATTCTATAATGAAATTAAAAATGAATTTACTTTATAATTAAAATAATATTTTTGTTTACTGTTTATTGTTTATTATTCCACTTTTCACTCTAAAATGAAATATGGTTGAGGTAAAATGCAATTTCATTATAGAATTATTTCATTAGAGTAAAAAACTCTGTATTTTGCTAGATATGCAAGGCCTCTCTACATTTATATGTAAGGAGTGATTAATTAAGAAACAAAAGATGGGCTCTTCAATCTCGCTAGGCCCATAAGCCCGTTATATTTACATACCTAGGAGACCCAATAAACTAAACAGTAATAAAGAAAACCCACAGATGCCAAGGTAAATTAGGATGCCAAGGTAAATAGTAGAAGAGACGTTAGAACAACTACGTACATTACTACACTAGTATAATTAGGATGAAATTGAACTTTCCATATACTGTATAGTATAACAACAATATATGTCCTAATAAACGTACTTCTGGGGCTGCAATAGTAGGGTCGACCCTGAAATTTAAAGATATATGTCAGCTTTCAACTAATTTTCTTTTTTTTCTTAAAGATATTTAGAGGTTTAAATTTTCTTTTCGAAACCTATATAAAATAGTCTTTTACAAATATTTTAAAAGCATATTGTTAATGTTTCACTTAGTATAGTTGAGGGCCGGCCCTGTCAATAAGTAGTATGCAAAAAGTTGGCGTAACAGCATGCAGAAACATGCAAGACTGCCCACAACATTTTGAGTTGAACCATCATCCCAAATTTTTCCAAACATAATCATTTTATCTTCAACAAATAGATACAACTTCTCCAAATGTTTGTCACATTCTTTTTTTTTTAATTCTAGTTTCACTCTGTCCCGGTTTAAAAGTTGCCGACGATAATTCATAGCCATCGTATTCTTTTCCAAATAAATGTCACGTTTCTCTTGGATTGTATATTCACTTTCTGCCAGCTATAAATTATGTTGCCGACGATAAAGTTGAGAGAGCAACGGCATGAATAATACTTTCAGTGCAAGTTTTTAGAAGCTTCATAAATAGAAGTGTGAAAGGTCTTACCGCGCAATAAATTGAAACCGCTTATTTCTGACCTACCACATATTAATATGACCGAATCATTTGACAAAAAAATAAACTTATAAAATACTTATTTTCTATGAAACCACACAAGTAGATACAAAAAAACATTTCAACGTCTACGTACTGAATCCACCCACATGATCACATGTCCCTTAAAAACAAAAGCACTTGAGTTCTAGTGGACGCCGTAATGTAAATCCAACAAGAACGACTATGAAATTGAACTTGTAGAGAAGTTAGGATAAGAAGACCTTCTGAGCCACGCATAAATAATGCTTTCATTGATTTATAATTGTTTCTTATGTTGACTTCCATTATTCAAAACTTGGGTCAATTTTTTGGTTGGGTTATAAGATTTTCTTAATTTTGTAAAACGCAATTACTATTGCTCATGAATTTTATAATTAACGGTCTTTTACACCTAAATTGTTCTTATCTTTGTTTGTCGGCAATTTCTTCCTATCTAGAATCTAGGTTATAATTATGAGGGAATAAATATACACATATATATATGTCTATTCCTATACTCGAAAAAATTAAGTAACACGACTCCAAAATAATGCAAACTTTTTTTGACAATTTATTCGACTAGTAAAAGCTAAAGGAAAATATCTCTAAAATATAGGTTTTTGTTGTAATATATATATATATATATATATATATATATATATATATATATATATATATATATATATATATATATAGGTTTTGCCAAGAACATATAATTGTTGTACCCTTGTGGTTCTACTTCTTACTTCTTGGCATTACTATGAACCTTTGTACTTTACTTATTATCATTACTATGAATCTAAATACCAACAAGTAATTCAATTCCTAATATTGATTGAAAATACCTAGTGACTAAGATATTTCTTGTCCATAGTTTTTATATGTTAATCATGATTAGAACTTATTGATATATATTATACGTAATGATAGGTATCACAATCACATTCACATGTTACAACCGATCAAATTGGTTATACACTTTATATTCAAGTGAAAATATCTTAATGATGTTTCCGTGTTTCTTTTACCATTCAGAACCTGGTAATATAATTAGTTCTTTTTTTTTAATAATGAGTTTGAACAAAGAAACAGTTTCTTAATTCTATGAATCACAAGCTTGGACCAAAATCACATCTAGAAGAAGTTACCAGTTACAAAAACAACAAGGAGATATTAAAAAAAAAAATTAATTTCTAAGAAAGTGGTGCAATGGTTAGAAAAAAACAAATGTCAAGAGTCAAGAGATACACGTTACTCTCAAAAAGCATTTATTATAATGTTACTTTGTCCTTCCAATTCATCAAAATCGAAATTTTCGAAAAGTCTCTGACTTTCCTTCACCCTAAACCCGCGTTTTTTCTCTCCCAACACAATCTCACTGGAAAAAATAATATCACCACAGCCACAACCATCGCCAACGACATGAGAGCTAAGTGTTAAGCTTTTTTTCTTTCTTCCTCTTCCTTGCTGAGTCATTATGGGTAACTGTAACGTCTGTGTGAAGCCCAACTCGGAACCCAAAAAGCCCAATCAAAACCGGAAACTAAACCCATACGCCGGCGAACCCCACAGATCCCCCGCGCGTACGCGACGGACTCCTCTCAAGGACGTACTCCCAACGAGCCACCACCGCACAAAGATCAGCGACAAGTACATCCTCGGCCGCGAGCTAGGCCGCGGCGAGTTCGGCATCACTTACCTCTGCACCGATCGCGAAACCCGCGTAGCCCTAGCTTGCAAATCGATCTCCAAGCGGAAGCTCCGAACCGCCGTCGACGTCGAGGACGTCCGCCGCGAGGTCGCGATCATGTCCACTCTGCCTGACCACCCGAACGTGGTGAAGCTCAAGGCGGCTTACGAGGACAGCGAGAACGTGCATCTGGTGATGGAGCTTTGCGAAGGCGGCGAGCTTTTCGATCGGATTGTGGCGAGGGGACATTACACGGAGCGTGCGGCGGCGGGTGTTGCGAGAACGATCGCTGAGGTGGTGATGATGTGTCATTCGAATGGTGTTGTGCATAGAGATTTGAAGCCTGAGAATTTCTTGTTTGCTAATAAGAAGGAGAACTCTGCTTTGAAGGCTATTGATTTTGGGTTGTCTGTCTTCTTCAAACCTGGTAAAGGTTGAATCTTTGGAGGGTGTTAATGTTCATTTTATGTAAAGTTTGTTACTTTTTTTTTTTGGTAGGAGATAAGTTTACAGAGATTGTAGGGAGTCCTTATTACATGGCTCCTGAAGTGTTGAAGAAAGATTATGGACCTGAGGTTGATGTTTGGAGTGCTGGTGTTATCATTTACATCTTGCTTTGTGGTGTTCCTCCCTTTTGGGCTGGTTAGCTTCTGTTTTTCTTTTTTTTTAGTTTTATTGCTATGCAAAGTTGTGTGATTGTCACTTAAGTTTGTGGGTTCTGTTGACAGAGACGGAACAAGGTGTGGCTCTTGCGATTTTGCGGGGAGTTATTGATTTTAAGAGAGACCCTTGGCCTCAGATTTCAGAGAGTGCTAAGAGTCTTGTGAAGCAGATGTTGGATCCTGATCCGGCTAAGCGTTTAACTGCTCAGCAAGTGTTAGGTGAAGTTCTTATGTCACTGTTTGCTTGTTCTTTGTTACCTTTATTTGTCGAACTGATTCTAAATAACATCACTGACGATTTTTTTTTTTTGTTTTTTTTTTTACCCCTCAGCTCACCCTTGGATACAGAAAGCAAAGAAAGCTCCAAATGTTCCTTTAGGGGATGTAGTCAGATCAAGGTTGAAGCAGTTCTCTATGATGAATAGATTTAAAAAGAAGGTTCTTCGTGTAAGTGCTTTAGACTATCAATTGTTTGGTCTCTTTGATCGGTTTTGATCATGATCATCCCTTTGATGCCTCCAGGTAATTGCGGAGCACTTGTCTATTCAAGAAGTTGAAGTGATCAGGGAGATGTTCTCACTGATGGATGAAGACAACGATGGTAGAATAACTTACCCGGAACTCAAAGCTGGACTTCAAAAGGTTGGCTCACAACTTGGTGAACCAGAGATCAAAATGTTGATGGAAGTGGTAATTTTCTGCATTACCCCTTGTCTTATAAAAGACCAAAACAGTCTTCTTCTCTGGTAAAAACATTGCTCAAATCCGTATGGCTTTGACGCAGGCGGATGTTGATGGAAATGGGTTTCTTGATTATGGAGAGTTTGTAGCTGTGATCATTCATTTGCAGAAGATAGAGAACGATGAGCTTTTCAAACTAGCTTTTATGTTCTTCGACAAAGATGGAAGTACATACATCGAACTTGATGAGCTACGGGAAGCTTTAACTGACGAGTTAGGAGAACCAGATGTCAGTGTTCTAAACGACATCATGCGTGAAGTTGATGCTGACAAGGTTATTTCAAGGCCTACCATTTAGGCTTATGAAGAGTAACGTATATCAGTTTCTGAGTTGGACTGTTGGTGTTTGCAGGATGGGCGTATAAACTATGATGAGTTTGTGACGATGATGAAAGCAGGAACAGATTGGAGAAAGGCGTCAAGGCAATACTCGCGAGAGAGGTTCAAAAGCTTAAGCCTTAACTTGATGAAAGATGGGTCACTGCATCTCCACGACGCTCTCACTGGACAATCTGTCCCTGTTTGATTTTTCGGGTTTGTTCTTTTGAGGGATGGGGATTTTACACAAGCTATGGGTCTGGGTTGTATTTGTATGTAATGTTTAGTTCAAAGGTTGTATCATTATTATCTCAAAGCCAACTCAAAATCCTAAACCCAAAGAGGTAATAGTACAGATATTTTACAACGCTAAAATCTTATCTATGTCATTGTCCTTAGAGGACAGTAGCTCTCACAAGACAGCCACTAGGTTTTGCACCGTGAAAAGGCGCAATCTCTTCCATGTCCGGTATGTAGCTGATTCCTCAGCTAGTGCTAATGGGTGTGGCGGATGCCCTAGCTGGGTTTTACTACAAACAGTTTCCAGGGAACATGAGAAGTTTTGCTGGTTCTTGGTACTATTGTGGAATTGGATTGGCGAGTTACCTCAGCATCCTTTTGCTATCAGCTGTGCATGATATCACAGAGGGATCTTTGGGTGGGAATTGGCTTCCGAAAGATCTAAACAAGGGGAGACTTGAGTATTTTTACTACTTAGTTGCTGGTATAAAAAATATCCATTAATTAAAACTCGATGAAATATGCTAAAATCTCTTTAACTCAACCGATTGAATCACTAGGTGAACCTAAGTAATTTTTATTTAGTTTTTTTCTTAAATTTTTAACTACTTTATTAAATATATTTTGTATTCCAAATAAGAAGTTAGATTTTCAATTTTTTTTTTTCGTAAAATTTTCGTTTTTATAATTGCCACATATATTTTATAATCTCTTTCCATAATATTTGTTTTTTTATTGTGAATATCATTTGTTTTAGCATTGTAGGTTCTAACTTCTATCATATAAATTGTGTATTTTATTTTTTTTGTGAACCACATACTTTTATCTTATATTTATTTTATTTTACATGATTTTAAATAAATAATGCATTGATGTGAATCAAACTCATTGATCTTATTTAATTTTGTAAAATCATAATAATATCGACTAAACTATTTTATTGTGATATTTAAATTTTGGTAAATATTTCATCATGGTACTTGAAGAAAATATAGTGAAAAATGATCAAAAGAACCAAGTTTGTTAATGAGATTTGATATTAATTTATATTGAAATCTATCACAATCTTGATGTTTACTTTTAGTTTTCTTTTTATTTAAAATTTAAATTTTAGTGAATTAGATATCTAAAACTTCTTTGACTGAAGTCTTACTATGTTTTATAAAATGTCCCAACTACTAACTTTAATTTTACAAAAAATATTAAATAATTTAAATCATTTTGTAATATTTACATGTGAAAAAATGAAAATGAAAATGAAAATAAGAATAAAAGGACCCATTTAAATATTTTTTTATATTTGTTTTAATACATGTGTGAAATTTCTATTATATTTTAATAGTTAATATATAATTATATATTAAATTAATTAATTTATTAACTCGTGATTTATCCGTGTTCGATCCAGTCACCCGGTGATCAAGAAATTTGTCCGTTTAAATGTCCGAATCAGATTTTAAAATATTACCCTTATTGTACTCAACATGATTATGATGCGAATTCATTGATCACTACCAAATGAATAATATAAGAAAAATTACCATTTGAAAGATACTTAAGTAGGTGTTAGAGCATCATTAATGGACAATTTGTTGTAAAGAGTTTCTCAAAATTATTATATTAATTTCTTTAAATAATTTATTTGTATAATTAAAATTAACATGCCATTTTGCTGTCTTTTCATGGATCATTCAGCATACTTGGAATGTAAAAGACTTGATGTTTAACGCTAAAATCAGAGATCCATGAGATACACTCCAAAGACTTAACCAAAAAGCAGAAGAATGGTGTCTGCTCATATTGTGGAAGCTACACAAGAAGATGTCACACCCCCTATGATACAAGAAATAATTATTCAGTTGGATGCTTAATTAGACCATCATTATTGGATACAAGGAATAATTTTCCGGTAGAAGGCGTAGACCATCATCAATGAAAGTAGCTCAACTTCAATTTTCACAAATTTATATAAATATTTAATTATTTAGTTTCTCAAAATCTTGAGAAATTTATTTCACAAACTAGTATTGAAATACTGTAATTAAATTGTTAATATTTTTAAAATTTTCAATTAAGAAACCCCGAATTAATATGAATGCCTAGTTTGTTAATTTAATGGATCTTGGCATGATAATTAGCATGTAAGTGGCCTTGGCTGGATTTTATATATGATGATGATGATGGAAGTCTAAAACGTTGAATAAAGAGTTTGTTCATTTTATATTTGGAGTTTATTCCTTTTATATATGGAGTTTGAAGTATTATTGTGGTCTACATAATGTTTGCTTGAAAAGGAGTGTATATTGGAGTTTAGTACCAGTTTTTGTTGGAGAAATTCATTTGTTTTGTAATTTTATTTGTTCCATGTTATAGTAATGTGATGTCCATGGTGATTTTCTTAGATATAGCACATGGACATGTGACTTACTGTTTTCTCACATTATATAGTTCTGTTCCAGATTGGCTTCTTTTCATATACTTATTCCATTTCCTAAGTTATGATATATGACTTCAATTAAAGAAAAAAAATCATATTTTTATGTGTACCACAATCTAAGGAGATTTGCTGGTTGCGCAGAGTTATGTATATGCCATTGACATTTTACAACGATTAGTCAACCTGTTGACCAAGATCTTAAAGCTCATTACCAAATAAAACACAGTAGTTATTAGGACTTGGAAGACATCAAGCTAAATCCGCTGCTGCGCAAATGACAATAACAGCAAATACAGGGGTATATTTTGAAATACAGAAAAATACAGAACTACTGTTCCAATTACGAAAACCCTAAACCCTAATCGCTCCGCCTTCTCAAGCTTACATCTTTATTTGATCTCTCTTCCTCTTTTCCGCGTGGGTCTTGCCGATTCGAGAACTGTCATACGAAAGCTTTTGCCTTTAGCTACTCATCATCCTTATACTCTCCTCCTGAAGGTAATACTTAGATCGCTCTAACTGGGCGTAATCTCCATTGAACTCTTATGTTTTTGTTTGAGGTTTGTATTCTTTTCTATGTGTAAGATACGAAATTTATGGTGTTGGGTTTATGGGTTTGTCTTTGTTCTTACAGATTTTAGATAAAGTTTGATTCTTTGCTCTGTTCGTGATGACGCTGCTCGAATCTATCTCCAACACCGTAGCGAGTCAGGAACGAGTCGACTCGCAAACCGACTACCCTTTCCCTCTTAACCAAGACGGTATCTTTGCGAACGTGAAACCGAAGGTAGAAAGTCCTAATCCTGGTACCCTTATCAATCCAATAACTGGTTGGGACATCTCTGGAAGCGATGCTGAGTTGATCAATTTGGGTAAGAAGTTTTCATCTAAGCTGAAAAGTAAGCTCAAGGATACAAACAGGTTTGACAAAGGTGAGTTTGTTAGTATGTTGAAGCAGTTTTTGGAGAAGATTGGTGAGAAAGTTGGGGTTACAGGGGGTGAGAACGAAGAGATGAAGGATTTGGTGGAGAATACTGAGCTTCTTATGGGTAAAGATGTAGCTGGGTTAGTTTGGGGAGATAAAGCTTCTTCTGATATACAGAAGATGGTTGAGAAAGCTGGGGTTCTGATGGGTAGAGATGTGTCTGGTTTGGTTTTGAAAGGTTGTGTTCGTTTAGAGATGTGGGAGCTAGTGGAGACTTTGGTTTCAAACTCCTTGGTTGATCATTCTTTGAACACTTATTTAGTCAGCAATCTTGTTGAGAAGCAACGGTCTGATTTGCTCTGTGTTGTGATCAGACAAGCTTCAGATCTTGGAGCAAGTGAGCTACTTTCGATCTTGAAGTATTTTCTTTGCCCTTCTAAGGAAGCAGTTAGCACTATGGTTAAGGTAAGAGAAGAATGGGACAGTGAGGCTTTGTTGGCTATTGAGAAACTGAGCAACACAGAGGTATCATCAAAGAAGGCTAAAGTTGCTGAAGAGGCTTCGATCTTGCTGATGGTTGCTCACGACGGGTTTTTACCCTCTGAGCTTTGCCTACACTACTTGCTAGCTTCGTCTGATGTTGATGAAGTCATGTTTTCATCTGCAGTCGGTAAGTTGAATGGTAATGAGATGAGAAGCTTCATTCGTTACCTATCTAAATGGATGAAGAAGTACGAGAGGTTCCCTCAAGCTGGTCCATGTCCTAAAGCTGCCTCCATGCTCGGTTTGAAGCTGTGCGACTGGGTTCCTAAGCTCGAAGACATAACCAAATGTTTGGGGCTTATTATCGATGAGAACTTCTCTACTCTAGCTCTACACTCGGATTTGCATGACGAGCTCAAGTCTATTGAAAGAGTAGCAGATGGTTTAGCTTCGGAATCAAAACTTTGCTGTTTTGTGGCTAATGTTGCTGAAAGATTGAAACTTGAAGCTGCCAAAAACTAGATGTTTGCAGTTCTTGGGAGTCCTCGGACTAGGTGGGGATTGGTGCAACCCTATTTCACTTTTTCTATAAAAAAAAATCTTCTGCAGTGTGTTTTGTGTTTTCTAGTTTCAGTTAAAAACTATTTTTTTCATAAAAATATAAGTTTGGTCGCTATCTTTCAGTCTTACGAATCATTCTGTTAGTACAAGATCTACAACAAACACATGCCCAGCCAAAGCGTTGGGCATTCACATAAGATGTTGCGGAATAGAGCATAAGTTGCTCATACGAAATCTCTCATGGATGATAAAAGTTGGTTCCTTTCATAGCTCGAGCAGCTCTAAATGAACTCGCCGCACGATCGAACGGTTATTGTATAACCAAGCTTCCACAACTCGCGCAGGTTAATCATCATTAAGACAGCAAATGCTTTGCAGACAACTGAGTTAATACACTTGTTCTCAAAGTAAACTACAATCTGGGGACAACCCACTCCTAACTTTCATACCTTCTTAATTTATTTATTTATTATCAATTGCATTGATAATTTAAATTAAATAACATTTTTTTACCACAAAATTTTGATTTTTATTTTTGTGTAGGTATAAAACTAAAAAAATAATTATCCAATGGCTGTAAAAGAACGGTGCTTATTTGAATTGTTTTGCAGTTTTTTCTTTTGTTCTTTTGTTTTAAAAATAATAAATAATAAATAAATTCTCTCTCTTTTCGTGGTCACTGAAACTAACCACCACCGAAGAGTCTCATAGATGCTCTTAAGCATCTAAAAGATATAGCAAACCGAGTGCATTGTTAGCTAATCTTGTCACTGAACCATTCAGTGTAAGTGTTGTCTTCTTCTCAAGTTTGCTGTGAATCAGACAGGTGCTCCAATTTTGAGACCGACATTTCTCAACTACTGTAAAGTTTCAATCTTTTCTATATATACAACTCAAGATCCCTAATTTTTGGGTTTTATATTACTCTCAGAGATCAGGTAGTGTGAGCTTGGGATCAGGTTCACTTTACTTAGCAAGGTGAGATCCAGATCTGGTTTCCCTAATTTAGTTTTGTTTTTCAAGGTAATCATTGTTTTCTATTTCTCTTTCTTCATTGCTTAATTGACTAAACCTTATCATTAGATCTGATTATATAAAGGAAAGTACAAATCTTTAGCTCATGCATGAATACTTTTGTTGATTCTCAATTTTTGGATCTTTACTTACTACAAATGGATGATCCATTGAACTTTGCATGATGAATCCTGTTACAAAGTGCTTATATGTCTCTTCCAAGCGGGCTCTAGATATAAACAAAATTTACAAGTTGAACTGCAATCTTTGGTAATAGATGTGTGGTTTTTGCTTGAGCATATAAGTTGGTCGGACAAATGCAGGTTGTGTTTTGAATTTTGGTTGTGAACACCATGGGGAAGCCTGCAAGGTGGTTAAAAAGTGTTTTGCTTGGAAAGAAACCATCTAAATCTAGTGGTTCTAAAGACAAGGAGGTAACGCTTCAAAAGCATTTGGATTTTTCAAATTTGATTAGTTAAATTTTTATGGCCGTTGAGGACTAAGATTCTTCAGTGTGATGGTTCACAACTTATTTCTTTTTGTCTATGATGTCACTTTATGATTTTCTCTCTCTTTGATGTCTGTTTCTATTGGCTTGGTTGTCACGCACAGAGAGTTGTGAATGGAAAAGAAGTAGTGGTGATATCAAAGATTGAAGAATCCGATGTGGTTTCAGATCTACCAGTCTTTGGAAGCGCAACAGTTCAGACCAGTGGTGTGGTAGAGACTCAGGCTATAGAACATGAAGCAGTTTCAGATGATGAGATACAAATTCCTGAGGTCCAAGTCCAACCAACAGACTCTCCAAATGCTGCTTCTGTTCCTGATGATTCGTTATCGGAATCAGACAAAATCCAGCAAGAGATTGCAGCAACAACTGTGCAGGCTGCCTTTAGAGGCTACTTGGTAAATACTTTTAAGCCCTTCATTTGCATTTCTTGATGTTTTTTCCTAGTTGTAGACTTACCTGAGCTCTCTGTGTGAAGGCTCGACGTGCTTTCTGGGCATTAAAAGGTATTATAAGGCTACAAGCACTTATCCGCGGCCACATGGTTAGAAGGCAAGCTGTTGCGACTCTATGCTGTGTTATGGGAATTGTCAGATTGCAAGCACTTGCTCGAGGAAGAGAGATTAGACATTCTGACATTGGAGTTGAAGTTCAGAGGAAATGCCGGTTGAATCATCAGCATTTGGTAACGCTCATCACTTTGACTCTGTGGTTTCGGTTTCTGTGTCTGATTAGCTTTTTAACTTTAGTCCTGCAACTGTTTTTTTCTGGCTTCTCAGGAGAATAAACTCCCTGAAGACTCTGTTGTTGATACACATACTTACCTGGGAATCAAGAAGCTAACTGGAAATGCGTTTGCTCAGAAGGTATGCTTGTAAAGACTATTACTATGTCTGAAAGCTGAAGCTCTTGGTGGATAATGATGTTTGTCTTTGTTATCAGCTTCTAGCTTCATCTCCGAACGTGATGCCTGTGCACCTCGACAATGATTCGTCCAACTCAATGTGGTTAGAGAAGTGGTCAGCCTCTTGCTTCTGGAAACCAGTTCCTCAACCAAAGAAAACATCAGTCAAGAAAACTCAGAAGAAGTTTGCCAGTAACTCTCAGATAGTCGAGGGAGAATATGCTAGACCGAAGAAGAGTGTACGCAAAGTCCCTACTTCAAATCTCGACAATCCCTCTGATGCACATGCACCATTTGAGTTTGAGAAACCGAAACGCAGCAGCTTCCGCAAGTTTTCAACAAGCCAATCTGTAGAACTGCCACCACCAGCAGAGACTCCTCAAGTTGATCTAGAAAAAGTGAAACGTGGCTTGAGGAAAGTACATAATCCTGTAGTTGAGAACTCTATCCAGCCTCAACCAGTTCCACAGAAGGAGATTGAGAAGCCAACTCTGGCTTTAGAAGAATCTGTGAATGCCTTTGATGAAGAGAAAACAGATGAAAAGGCTGAGACTGTGGTGGAACAGCCTGAGGAGTTAAAACACATTCATGAACCATTAGTAACCAGTGAAACACTTGATTCCACATTGGTCAACCAAATCGAAGAGAGCAAAGAAACTGTAATGACTGAGGAAAAGGAGGATGCAAAAGAAGAGAGAACTCCCAAACAAAACAACAAGGAGAACTCAGCTAGGAAGGAGAGTAAAAAATCAGGGAAGAAGGATTCACCTGTTACTACCACTACTACTCAAACCATTGAGTGTCAAGAGAGTAGTAATGTGAATCAGAACAGTAGCCCGGGGATACCAAGCTATATGCAAGCGACTAAATCCGCAAAAGCAAAGCTGAGGCTACAAAGCTCTTCTTCTCCTAAGCAACAAGGGACTGAGAAAGCCACTAGACGTTACTCACTACCATCTTCAGGTAATAATGCAAAAGTCACTTCTGGTTCTCCTAAAACAACAAGAGTCTCAAACTCGGGTGGCAAAACCGGGAAGAAGACCGAGAAACCTCTTCTTAACGGTTAGTAGTGTCCTAAACAAGCCAGAAAGTCTATATAGGGATTCTGAGTTTGCCTCTCAACTATTACATTACGGGATTGGTTTTTGGGTTTTGCAGGGAAGACAACTCCTGTAGAGTGGAAAAGATGATTGAATAATCATGTGGTGAAAGCAAAGAAGGCTATTTGATGATCACTCTTACGATATTTTACCATCTATCTATATAGCTTGTGTGTTGTGTTTGTATTTGTGTTGAGAATGTACATCGTAGGTTTGTTTATTTGTGGGAATTTCATTTTATGTTTTCATCATACATTATAAACCATATTAGATGTTTATGATAATGATCCTCAACTTTTAAAAATAAAATAAAAATCTATCCACGAAGTTTAACGTTTTTAATCAAAGACGGTATTAGTCATAGTGTGGATAACCATTTGAACTAAATGTTTTAAATTCATGATTTAGTCCAATAGTACTAAGTTTGAATTAAGGAGGGAAGGGCTAAGTAATTAAAGTGGAAAAAAACAACAAAGAAGAAAAGCATAAAGGATTAATCCATTCAGCTTAAAGAAGCAAGACTGGATATTATTTACTGCAATGAGAAAAGAGCTTGGAATTATAAAAAAGTTGGTATTAACACAACCTTTCAAAACCAACTTCTCCTTCAATTTTTGTGTATTCCTTCAATAGTAAAGAATGATTTGTTAGTTGGGGAAACCTTTAATGCTCCCACCTATCTTTGAGTTTAATGAAAAAATTGTGATTAAAAAAAACAAACACTTTTTCTCCTTTAAGAAGGCCTTCTTGCTTCTTCCTGAATAACATTTTTCAAGCCAAAACCTTCTTCTTTGCATATATTATTATTCTTTCTTGGACTTAGTTTTGCTTATCTTAACATAATTACATCATACCATTTTTGTTGTCTTTGTGCTTAGATAAGCCTCATGTACATTAACTAGTTTCATTGTTATTTATGAAAGTGAGTTATGATGCCTAAGTTTCTGTATGAGCATTCAAATACACACACACTGACACACATATATATATATATATATATATAAGCTGTCCTTGTCAGGCAAAAGAGAATGTTCCAAAGATATCTCAATTCTCTTTAGTGATTCCATTTGATAGGGACATATTGTGTGAAGTACAATTCCCAAAAGCAACACAAGAATGCATTCCATGAAACTATAATTTATATATATGTATCACACCATTCACCTTATCCAAATAAAAAGAAATGTTATATATATATGAGTGTTGTATGTTTAATAGTATAGAAAAAGCATGGAGATGGAAAAAAAAGAAAGAAAAAGACACAAAGAGATATGCCTAGCCTCCGAATAACAGAGTTTCAGATGTAAAGTCTTTTTGGTTCAAACTTGTCAGGAGAGAGATCTTCTAAAACCAGCCTTTATATATGCCTCCTTCTTACCAATCTTCTCTCCATTCCAAAGAGAGGTGAAGGAGAGATAAACTTCTCCCTTATTCTTTAACCTTTTTCCATTTATATAATCTCTCAAGTTGTATATATATATCTTCACAAGCTAGCTAGTAGCTAATATCTACAAATACTGTTCAGAATGGGTGTTTTGGTTCGTCATAGAGGAATGTTTCTTCTTCTTGGCATCGCATTTTTTGTACTTCTTCAAACGGATAAGGTCTCAAGTCTAAGATGGGAGAGAGATATGAGACTGCAGCTTCTAACTGTTCATCCTTTGCGTGTTCTTGAAGAGTCCTCACCACCATCACAGGAAGGAAACTTAGATACAAATGGGGACTTGGCGCCTTCTGTGATGCATGATCCTAATCAATCTGTAAGAAGAAAGATTGGAAGAGGATCTGATCCTATACACAACAGATGCTGACATTCTTATAGAAAGAAGAAACAATGTCTTGTTTCTTAAAACAAAAATGTTTTGTTTCTTAAAGTAAAGTTACCCTATTGCTCTGTTTCTGCAGTCTCAGTTACTATGTTTACTTTCAGTACTCTCTGGTTTATTAAATAGGTTAAGCATTTGTTTCTTTATCCTTCAAGGGTTTAAGTTTGTATTGAATCTTTGTTCTCTAAAACACATCTTTCATTGTAACTTTTTTGATTTGATGCATTATATATTTGAATATACAAGACTTGGTTTGTTCTCTGTGACACTGAATTGGTTCTGATTATCTTTCTTTCAACCGCTGGGTAATAGTTACATCATGGTATAATCTCTAATTATATTACTAATTATCTGTAGACATGATTTGTGACCCAAAAACATATCATAAAAATGATTAAAGATATATGGATCTTTTGAGATAAGTGAAAAAAAATTCTTCAAGAGTGAGCCGAAATACAAACAAGTCAGAGCCAGGCTGGGCTTTTATGTTTAGAATAAGCCCACAAGTATTTTTAGAAGTAAGAACTAAAGAACATGGAAAACGAGCTCTTTCTTTTGATTGTTGAAGTCTATAGTATAACATAATTGTGTTCATATTTAAGGTTAGATTCAATCCCACGCATATACGTGAGTTTAGTAATATTTGAGATGAATGGGGTTCAGAACCGACCCTCGCGAAGTCGGATGAAACATTGGTATTAGGTTCCTAAATTTTTTTGAAGAAGTTTATATATACATAAACCCCTAAAAAATATTATTTGTCCTCAAATTCGTAAAAAAAAATTTAGTTGAAATCGCTAAAAAATCGTTTTAGATTGGACAAGCCTTAGTGGGGTTTATGGGGTTTGTAAGATTCTCGGTTGGCAACTTCACGAATAGGGCACGGTTGGTGAGAAACAAAAAGTCTTTAGTCTTTACAAAAAATATTAAGAACATCCCATCTCTCATTCTCTATTAGAAAAAAATGAAGTAAATGCAGTCTTAGCTACTTTTTGTATTATTGTACGAATGTATTACTATTAATTTCTGCTATAATGCGAACGCTTGATTGTAGATTCTGATCATATATTTACAAGTTTGTGTTACAAAAAAAAAGTCATATATTTACACTGAATGGAATAATTTAGCATTATGTTATTATTACCTACTACTTATTGGATATGAATAAAACTTCGAACTTGTCAAAAAAAAAAAACTTCGAACCTGTCAAGAGGTTGAACAAAAACTCACCGTGTATTAATTTTGTATTTAACAAACATTAATTCACCTGTGATTCTCGATTTCAAATTTCTTATTGATCAAAGCATTTTATATATCAATGTTCACATGCATACTTTTCTTATAATAGATATAGCAAATTACAAGTTGAACCAATATTTTAACCCAAAAAACCCTACTGTAGTCTCTATCTTTCATATATCGACGACTTGAATGATTAGTAGAAAGTCGAGATGAAAACATGTCATGGTTCTCATATACTAGTTTTTATTTTCTTTTGCCAAGTCCTTCATGTATAGTTTGAAACTTTTATTTTGTTGTTGTCCTCATTTCATAATTTAAAAGCATTGATAACTGTTGGTGTAGTCTATATAGTAAACACACAAATTATATAGAGGAAACAAATTTGAATTTTGATCATTTTAGGGTAAAACTAATGTATATTGTATAGAGCCGAACTGCATGGGTCATAGACGTATTGTCTCTTGTGTAGCAACTGGGATCCACGTTTGTTTTCACGTTATAAGAACAAGGAAGTCCATTGACTAATTTACTTGTTAGGCAGATTTAAAGAAAAAAATAATTATTACATTTTGTCAATCTAAGAGACTTTGGAGGTTTAAATTATTATTTTAACTTAATAAAACGTGAGCGAGCCATATCTGGACAAAAAGCAAATTATATTACAAAATCATAGATAGTTTTGCTAATCCTTATATTTATATGGTCTAATGAAATAGTTCAACTTGATTATAGACAAAATAAGACGTTAGGTTAGCATGTCCATGCGTGAGACAGAGAAAAACAGATAGACATAGATAGATGATAGATACATGCGCAAGATAATGTTTAATATGATTTTGAAAACATCAATCATCAAAGCTAGAGAAACATATTTAAATTTCTTATACGTTGCGGTATTGTCAAATTTTCAAAATTAATCTCAAGGCTCGTTTACTTGTTGTAATTTCCCTTGTCTATATACAGCCACTTCCTCTTTTTGTTACATCTTAGAACCACGTAACTCTATGGTATATGGATATTCTTTATGCAATATAAATCTATGATAGTTTTTGAAGAAATTGATATAGCTTATAAATATACAAAAATTGATGTACAGTTTATTTACATTAGGACGTAACTGGAAGTCCTTTATAGCAATAGTAAAAAAATGTGATTGATAATGCGATTGTACTCCAACAATCTGTCAGTGTCTATAGCTTGTGGGAGCATGTCCCTTGGAGTGACTCGGATACGCATTCAATTTCTTTATTCAATTTTCTTTATTTTATTATTGATGGCTAGTGGCTACCATTCAATTAAATTTCTAGTAAATTGTTTCAATGAACTAAAAACTCTCTTTATGCAAACCGATGCACGTGAAAATAACGTTAAAAATTAGGCTGGTTGCTGAGTTTTTTCTATGTTTAATTATTTTCCATTTCTGTTACTATATTTTCAAGATACCGGGGAAATGAGTGATGAACATTAATTTTAAGTTTAAGTTAGAAGTTAGATTAGTAGTAGTTGAAGAAAAGGGAGTTAAATAGTAATCTGTTAGGTAGTTTCTCTCATATAATTTTTATCATAATTATAAATGTACCTATTTAAGTTAATTTGTTAATCTATCTTCAAAGGTTTCAAAAATACACAAAATATTTTACTAGCAAAAAAATGGTTTAGATGTAAACATGATATACTCATCGCTAGCTAGTATTCAACATTTGTTGTACTTCTTTCATGTAAACCATCTTCAACAAAAATACCGTTATAAATCTTATTGATGTCGAAGTCTTTGTCTTACCAAATATAGATAAATTTAATTTTACAATGACTTCTTTTTGAAGCGTCTATTTTCAAATGCTTATTAGGCATATAATTTAACAAACGCTGCAGCAAATCCATCTACAGTGGAGAGATATAGTCAACACTCAACAACCCTATTTATATAATAATGGATAGGCATTTGCAAGTACCCTTTTACTTCGATTCCAAAAAGTGTTATTTGATCATTTCCCCCTCAAAACAAAAATAATTACAGGCAAAAAAAAAGGTTAGGGTTCTCTTTTCTTGGGAGATCAGTTTTACAAAAGATGAAGAAGAGGCAAGTGGTGATCAAACAGAGAAAAAACTCATACACCACGACTTCTTCTTCGAGCAACGTCCGTTACGTTGAGTGCCAAAAGAATCACGCCGCTAATATAGGCGGCTACGCCGTTGACGGTTGCCGTGAATTTATGGCAAGAGGTGGCGAAGGAACCGATGATGCTTTAACGTGCGCTGCTTGTGGCTGTCACCGGAATTTTCATCGAAGGGAAGTTGAAACGGAGGTTGTTTGCGAGTATTCTCCTCCTAATTGAATCATATACGTAACGAAGATGATGAGAACATGCAAGAGAACTCAAGAAAGGTATTGGTGATTTTTAATTAAAAGAAGAAAAAAAAGATTCTGCATCTATTGGAATTATCTATTAGAGATGTATTTATCAATTATCTATGTATATTTATTTTTATATGGGTTATTCATGATGTATATTCAAATACTTACAGTAACGCCATATGATTAATGATTCTTCAATCTTGATGTCATGTCATGGAGTGTTCTATACTTCAGCTTCAACTATGTATGAATTGATCTATATTTAAGATTACACACTCTTTTTTTTTTTTTGCTCTTTCGGATCTTGATTTTCTTTAATTTTTATTTCCTAGTTACCGAAAATGTTTTTAAGACATTTAAGTAGTTATTTAGAGTAAATGAGTCGTAGATAATCTTTGTGATTATGAAGAGGTACATAAACCATACTTTTCTCTAAACACAAGAGTGTCTCGTTTACACTAATCTTGATAGAGCTAATCGGAGTTAGATATTGTAGTCTATATTTGTATGCTAATATATGTTGTAAGCGGGTTTTAAGGAGATGAGTCCTTATAAGATAAGAGCAGTTCCGTTGAAAGAGATGGATCGGTAGGAGCACTTGCCATCTCTTTCAATAGCACATGTATGATTATGAAGCATATGGTCAACACAGCAGCATTAGTTAGGGGATGTTCGAATTTATAAATGGAAACCCAAATTAATAAGCGAGTTAAATCTTTGGTCTTTATTCTTCTATAAATGGAAACCCAAACTTCAGTATAAGAGTTTTAGTTTTTATCACGTAAAAATTGAAGTTTCTGCATACTCTCTTTCTCTTCGACCCACCACTACATCATACAAAAGATTCCAATGAACTATTCTTGAGATGTTTAAAAGAAGACAATTTTCAAAAACATTTTGCTATCCAATAAAATCAATTTTAATTTTCATGGGCACTGGCAAGTGTCAAATTCTGTTGATGTCATTTACCAAATTTAAATAAAAAGGAAGTTAATAGTTAAACAATGTAAACCGGCAAATTCATGATATATATGTTGAAGATGAGTAAAACAAGAATATGATTTCATAGCATCACTTACATAAATTAAGAGACGGTTATGGATATTATTATTATTTTCTTTGAAATTCGTGAAATTTATTTTTTATATAGTATCTTGTTAGTATCCAAAGTGAATCTTTAGATATTTCAATTAAAATAATCACCATCCATTTTTTTTTCCTTTTTGTTATGTGAAAGTATTTCAGTGGAGGTATTTTTCCTTTTATATGTGTGCAATGTGTGTGAATCATGATTTTTGATGTTTTATGTCAAAGTAATTTAATTAATAACACAGGAGCCCACATTTCAAATCATGTTATCAAATCGTTTAGGTTCATGTATTTCAATTCGCTCAGTATGTTTAATTTGAGGCCATTACAAATAACATAAAGCAATGTTTGTTACCAATACCACCAGAAAAACATTGGCTGCTTCTTCTGGTCTCATCTAAGTGGCCACTCGAATTTGTTGGAAAAGAACACTGTAGTTTTTATTTATTACTATAATTTAAAAATAATTAAATGTATTTTAAAAATACTCTTTTAGGAGGAACGCATGTTGTGATTTTGTGAATCTCCATACATTTCTTTCACCATACAAGTGAGCTTTATAACTCTCGTGGTAACTACATTAATAACGGTGCTCCATGCTGGCAAATGGGTGTGTTAACAATGGGGCGTCCATGTCTAAATAAAAATGAACCTAATTTGACTACACCCGTTTAAACCAAAAAAAAATTGCTATAAAATTTTTGTTTTTCTACGAAAATTACAAAGCAAGTTTTCAATCAAAATTACAAAATTTGTTTTGAATATTTAAACGATTTCTATAGTAAGTTTGCATTGTGGAGAATTTTCTTATATGATCTGTAATGTATTCTATGTATAACCTATGTTAACATAATCTTTCATGGATATGATCTTTAATAGACGCGCTCAATTTTATCCACAAATAAAAAATGGTCATTTAGACATAGACAAATGGACTTGAGCTATCTCTAGTTTCATATGTCACATAAATGGTCGTTCTATACATTTTGACTTTAGTTGGCAAAGAATGGGACTAGAAGAAATTTATAAAAGAGAAGCAAAACAATCCCTTAAGAACTGTATACGAACCCACGACCTTTAACAACAGTCTCATGAACTCGGGCTTTTCCAATATTGCTCGGCTCTGAAGCTTTCTAGCAAATGATGATACTCCCGAGGATTGAAACTCAAAGACCCCAAAAAACGACAAAACAAATAAAGTGAACGTGAGTACTTGTGTTTCTGCTTTGTATCTCACCCAAACGATGCACCAAGTAAGTACATACCCCAGAAAAAAAATAAGTGATGAGTTTACAATATATAATGTCTGCTATAGCTCGAGCTAAGATCTTGTTAAACTATATTAGAAAATACTCGAACTTTTTTCTTTTCTTATGATTTCGATGAACCCGTCCGGCCCAATAGTTCGAAGAAGGCCTTAGACAAGACATATGACATTCATCATTACACACTTTGTAATCGTCTTCATAGTTACACATTTCTTGTATCCAATTTACTAAGTGTCATGGATTAGAGTATTCATATCTTGGTAAGCATATTCATATCTTAGTTGGTACATCCGTTTCGGGATTGAGTTTATCACTTTTACTACCAGTCTAAATTAACGATATCAAAATCATGCATGATAGTTATACACTCAATCGCTCATCATAATTCACATATATAAATAAAGTAGTTTATCCATCACGTTTTCGTATTTCAACTATATGAATAGTATGCCCACTGTGTTTGTTGTCTGTTGATAAGTTGTGCTTTCCTTGCGACGAGTACTAAGAAGAAAAACAAAGGCTTGTTATTGAAATTTTTAAGGTTATTCGTTTTCATCATCCTTTTCGAATATATTGCCGAGCAAACTTTTCCGCTTTTACATCGTCTTATTATCTTCTGTAGTGGTCTGTACGGGAACTGAAGATGTAAACAAGATTAGTTCGATTTATTTTGTAGGTGAGAGTTGATCCCAAAATGAATGTGTAGACTTTATTGACGCATTAAACCTTTTTTTTTTACGACCGTGAGATTGACGCTTAACCCACAAAGCCCGCATACACGCTATTTTCTGATGGTGGCCACCTCAAATCCAAACCTAGGGTGTTACCTGGAGGTGGTTTATTAAAACTTTTGTTTCAAATTTGTTGTCATTTTCTTATGAAGAGTTAACTTCTTTAAATTAATTGGCTATTGTAGTTCTTCCTTTGTATTCAAAAAGGTTAAATTTTAATGAAAGTAAACAATATAATAGATACTGAAAAGATCTTTGATGTTGCTACTGCCAAACTTTCCAGCAGACGTCAAGACAAGTTATACATGAACGTGTGATACATATTCGTTGAAATCAAAAATTCATTTAAAACCAATCTTTCAACCTATTTATTACAGAACAACAAGCATAACAATAAATACCAATCGTTTTATTTGGTCCGCTTCTCTTTCTCTTTCTCTTTGTTCCAATTCCACATACCACTTGGGACTTGTTGTAATATTGACCACATCTTATTTTCATAAATAAATACACAAAATATAGAGTTTTAATATTAGTGTTCCAATATATATATATATATAGTTTCGATATTAAGAAGAGAACTATTTGGTGACTGTGATCATTCGAATCATTCCTCGTTAAGGATGAAGAAACAGTACAAACTACAAAGTTGAAAGGTATAACTCATAGTGCTCATATGGCTTTTAACATTGGATAAAAGTGTCCCATTATTCACGTGTAGTTAATTATAATAAAAAATGATCAAAATAAATTTTATTAAATGATATAAATATACTTATATTCTTATTGTTAACTAATCTAGATTAGAATTTAGAGTTATATGGTGCGATTTTGTAGGTGAAATTTAAATTTTATAAAAATAAATATTAAAATTTTCAAAATAAAAAATGTCATTTCGATTATTTTTTTTAAAGAGTTATTTTGTGACAAAAACTTAAAAATCGCTATTTGAGAGAACTGTCCTTATTAGTATCATAAAATTGATTTTGAATAACAAATCTACCAAAACATGTGATTTCTCATTGTTAAGTTTCTCATTTAATGGTCTCTTTACTCACTTTTTATTTTTAAACTAACTTTCTAAAGTACTATTTCCGACTTTATGAAAGAATAATACTAATTTTAGATGACATATGTTGAAAAAAGGCTACAACTGATTTGGGTTTGCAATTTATATGACTTGGAACCATTAGATTATTTTTTTTCTCTCTGTATATATAATAGTGAAAATTCTTCCTCATGATTCACATCCATCATTCAAACTTATTCTCTCTGCAAAGTCTCCCATCATTTCCATACATTTCTTCTTCTTCTTCTTCTTAGTAGTCACTCACTAAAGAACATACACACACACACACACACCAAAGATGGATGCTGAAAAGAAGAGTGCCCATTTTCGCCAAGTCTCAACTTATAACCCACAACTTCTTGCCCACTCCTCTATCCAAGACCAAGAGCACCCTTCTTCAAAAACCTCTGACAAACCCACGATCAAATCTACTGTTGCTGATGTTAACTCCGAGATAGGAGTTTTCGGTGCAGAAAAATACTTCAGCATGAAGCTAGATCATGTTGACTCCACGGTGGATATCACTACTAACCAAAAGGAGAAGGAAAATAAAGAGGATCATCCTTATCCTCATCCTCAATCGACCAAAACAACGTCAGCTAGATCAAGAACAAGCCGACATGGAACTCCTAGTGTAAGATCCGAGTCAAGTTACAACAGTGAAACCTTTCTCATGAGGTTTAACAACAAGAATGACAATAAGCAACGTAAAACGAACGAGACAAGCGTCTCTTCTTTTGGTGGGTTTCGATGCAATGGTCCCTGCTCCGGGGTCAAAACCGTCAATACCGAGAGGAACATATCTGGTAAAAGTAAAAATTATGATCGGGATTTTGTTGCTTACGACGCAAGGAAGCAAATGAACAAACCAAGATTCCGTTTAGAAGCCAAGAAAGCAGATTATCCGGAGCCACAAAAGTCTGACATCGCCATGAACCTCGAGAGAAAGCTCTCTATGCTTACATGGGACGCCATACCAAACCCTATCTCTACCAAGAACAACAATGGTAATAACATTTCAATGAGCAGCAAGACGCAAGAGGAGGAGACAGCAAGCGAAGCGAGTTCTGATTTGTTCGAGATTGAGAACATAAAGAGCAGTGTCTATGAGCCGAGTGAGGCTAGCATTGGATGGAGTGTGGTAACTGGAAGTATAGCAGATCAATCGGTGATTTCAGATTTTGATATGATGAAGAGGGGCAAGAGAAGTGGTTCGGTGGTAAAAACCAAACCGGTGATTGCTGAAAAGGTCCGGTTGGGTGGGTTTTTGTCGGGTTGCAAGAGTCACAAAGCTGTCTCGGTTGTTGATAGTACTAGAAATTTTAAAGAAACAGCCAAGGTTGATGATCATCATGAGATGTCTCAGAAGAAAAAGTTTAAAACTGAGATTAGGATTCAAGACTTGAGCTTTCTTTAAGAAACAACGTTTGTATGTTTTTGGTTTAACTATTTTTCAAATGTTTTGTAATATTTGTTCGTATATGCATGTTAATGATTTTGATTTTTTGATTTATTTTGTGAAACGCTACGTACAATAGTTGTTGTATAATTGACCTACTATCCCTAAAGGTTTCGTTATTTTTCTATAGTTTTTTGAATATCTTTCCAATCACATTATTTTTTTTTTTGTTTTACTATACATTCTGTAATGATGGATCTCTACTTATAAAACCAAATGATCGAAATAGATTATCCAAACAAAAAAAACAAATGCTTTTATATACCCACATTCAATTTCTGTAGTCACCGACCATTGTTCGCCATGTATACGTTGGTAAATAGATATTTAGATATTCTTTGTTATGATTTAACTATGTTTATTCTAGAAAAATACTCTACGATATCCATAAAAGGTTTTTATTACAAAATAATTTTTCAAAGAGAAAATTAATTAAAATAAATTTTATTAAAAAGTATATATATATATATATATTTATACCATTCGGTTAACTAATTTAGATTTATTATTTAAAGTTATGAGATAAAGTTTTATAGGTGTAGTTTAAAATTTACAAAAAGAAAAAATATTAAATTTTACAAAATAAAAGATCTATTTTGATATTTTTTATTTTTAAAAGTTATTTTTGTGACAAAAACTAAAAAATAAGTATTTAAAAGAATTGACCTTTATTCTATTATACCATATCTGTAAGTTTAAGAGATGACATTAAGATATATCATAAGAGCACCATTAACCGGGGTGCTCCGAGAGTTTTTTAAGGGGTGATCCACCAACACCACAAAAACCGTTTTCAAAACCTCCTAATTAAGTGTCGATTTTTTCTTGTTTATTACATTGTTGGCATACTCCACTGACACGTGACGGCCCGCAATTGATTCGTTTTTAATTTTTTTTTTAATCAAAAAGAAAAAAAATAAGAACATAAATGAGATTTTAGGATTAATCATGTTCTAAAGGTTATTATTATTACACCACAAGTTTCACTATACCTATGCAGCTATGCTACACGTACGCGTTGATTGGAAGGACTTATATAATAAAAACATTGTGATTAAATCGATCTCTCTCGTAAGTCTTGAGTCTTGACACAAACTATGCATGTGGATAAGAACTACTAAGAAACGATGACCATTTGACGTCGAGACAACGAAGTATCAATTAGTATATATGAGACCATACAAAAATGGCATTAACATCATATATATATATATTTATAGCCAAGCAAATGCAAACTTAGGGTTGGTTAGTAGTAAATGTGAAGGGAATATTATCAAACTGGGACCAATTCAATAACTCCAACGAGCTAATTATATTGTTAAAGAAAAAGAGTATATAGGCATTGGATGCAAAATATAAAACAACTATCCGGACCGCCGTGGACAATGCACTGTACTTTCTTTTCTGATTATATACAAATGTTATTACTCTAGGTTTTTCTTGTATTGAACATATTTTGCGATGGTTACCATGACATTTTGAAAATATCTTAAACTTATTTAGAAGAAGGTATATATAGTATTCTGAAGTGTTTTGTGATATATAAAAGTTACCGCGAAGTTGCACCGTTTTTTTTTTTTTTGATAATTTTATTTTGCATATCCAGATTTAAACTCAAAGAAAGAAATTTGTCAGCATAAACGGGTTCTTTGTCAAAAAAAAAGGAAGATTTAAACTCAAAATGGAACAAACGTCGTAACTTATTGGTTCGACAGTCTAACGAAATAAATATACGACCATATTTGTTTATAAATCTGTGGAAACCGAAAGCATGCCTATGTTAATATTTTTCTATATATCAAAATAAAATTTGTGGTACCACCAGCTAGGCTTGGACATAAAATTCATAATCCAAAATTCGAAACCGAACCCAAACTAAAAAACTCGATCCGTATCCGGTCCAAAATGTAAAAAATCCGGAATGGGTCTTGTAAGGTGTTATAAAACATATCTAAATCCGGAGTATTATTAACCGAACCCAAATGGATAACCTGAAAAATCTGAAAAACCAAAAGAATCCGAAAAAATATCCGAAAAGTATATGAAGAAACCGAGTATATGAAGAAACCGATTCGAATGTCTAAATAAATATACAATATAAATATATGAAAGTAAACATATACTTTATATATTGAATTTCATATTTATTTTGATATGATATCTAACAATTAGTATTTAAAATTTAAATTAGTACTTTAAATACTCACTTATAGATAAATAAGTATATATTTCTTATGTTTTACTTTTAAATTTTAGATTTTACTTTGGGTATATCTGAACCAATCCGAGATAACCTGAATCCGAATGATATATAAGTTTTAAGATGTGATACAAAATCGACCTAAAACCAATGTGTTATATCCAAACCCGACCCGTATTTGCAAATTTAGTGAAATGAAACAAAAAGAATATTATAAAATAGAACCGAAATTCGAAAAGTGTAACCCGAACGCCAAGAGGTACCCGAAAGCCAACAATATCTGAATGCCCAAGCCTATCACCAGCTATCAAGAATGTTTTCAACAATATTAATAACTTTGTGACCACCTTATTAATAAGAAAAAGAAGTATACCTATTATTATGTTTTTCGATATACACTCACATAAATACCCAACTAGAGAGCCAAACAACTCCAATAAATTGAACACTGAATATAAAATAATGTGATACCTTTTTCTCTATGATGTGATCCTTCTGAGAAGTACAATATGATACCTTTTTCTCTATATGATGTGATCCT
Organism: Moricandia moricandioides; assembly: GCA_905132885.1. Classification (NCBI taxonomy): domain Eukaryota; kingdom Viridiplantae; phylum Streptophyta; class Magnoliopsida; order Brassicales; family Brassicaceae; genus Moricandia; species Moricandia moricandioides. Next base: position 198,151 of record CAJHQQ010000296.1, read on the forward strand.
TCTGAGAAGTACACTATTTAGCTGCCGTGTATTGGCCCATGTTTATTGTATGGACGTACATTATTTCATTAGCCCATAAAATCCTTACAAAGCCCATTATGAACCATTGATATTAATATTAACAAGTTGATGCAAGTGCTGGTTAATGATTGGTATAATTTTGTGATAAGTTATTAATTTAAAATATTTAGGTATGGTGGGTAAATTAAATTACTAAGTTAGCTATCAAGAAATCATCATAGTATTTTTGTTGGCCAGCAGGTACATAAGTACATTCTTCAACACATGATTTTTTTTAAATAATTGTTAATCAATATTTGTAGGGGTGTAGATTTTACTTTATTAAAAACTAAATAATCACTGGATAAACAAACATAATAACAAGTACAATGACAATATTACCCTTAAGTGCCTATCATAGCGATATCTTATTGGTCAACAAAAAAACCCTTAAAACCCTAATCTTCTTGGCCCAACTTCACGCTTCATCAACACATACATCGAGAGCTTTAGGGTTTAAGCGGCTGCTCGAACGAGAGGGAGGAGTCAATTCCTCTGCGATTAAGGGTTTGCGAGAGAAGTGAAAATGGTTGCGGACAAGAGCAAGAAGGCGAAAATTGAAGAGGAAAACGTCGAGCAAATCGATGGAGAGCTTGTCCTCTCAATCGAAAAGCTTCAGGAGATCCAAGACGACCTCGAGAAGGTAATTGAAGTTAAAAGTTTTTATCTTTGGTGTTGAGAATTGGCTGTGTTTGATTGCTATGATCCGAATTATGTAAAAAGTATCTGTCTTTATATACGTTGTTGTGTCTTTAAGTTGAGATGTGGTCGTTTTCACCTCTTGATGTCAAGCAATAAATGAGACTCTACACTTTGGTTGAATCTCGTTTTGTTTGGTTAGATAAACGAAAAGGCTAGCGATGAAGTCTTGGAAGTGGAGCAGAAGTACAACGTGATAAGGAAGCCTGTTTATGACAAGCGTAACGAGATCATCAAAGCCATCCCTGATTTTTGGCTAACTGCTGTAAGCATGATTATCTGTTCTGTTTTTATTTTTAGAGCTTTAAAACATGTTTTGTGTCTGATTAGAGTTGGGGAATCTCCTTTTTTATTTGCAGTTCTTGAGCCACCCCGCTTTAGGTGAGCTTTTGACAGAAGAAGACCAAAAGGTTTGTGTTGTTACCTTAAGCATCCTTACGATTTTGTTTCATGTTTTCCTTTATGTTATCCTCTAGGTTGAATTTTTCTGTTATGATGACAGGTTTTCAAATATCTTAGCTCTCTGGATGTTGAGGATGCCAAAGATGTGAAATCTGGATACTCCATCACTTTTGTAAGTTTCTTTTAAATCAGACATTTTTCTTCTTATGCCAGTTGTATCAGTTTTGGTATCTCTGATTGGTTTAAGAAAGCCAAGGTTAAGTTTTTAGCTTCTTAGTGTACTGATTGTAGTTAAATTGTGAACTACAGCACTTTAATCCCAACCCCTACTTTGAGGATGAGAAACTCACAAAGACTTTTAACTTCCTTGAAGAAGGGACAACGAAAATCACAGCCACACCAATCAAATGGAAAGAGGGCAAGGTAACTTAGACATATATTGCACGACTTACGATTAGTTCATGAATCGTTAGTCATTCTTTTATGTTAATGTTAACTATGTTTCTCATTTATAAAGGGCTTGCCAAATGGAGTGAATCACGAGAAGAACGGAAACAAACGTGCATTACCTGAAGAGAGGTATGGTTCATTCATCTCCTCGTTAAGCTTAAAATCTTGGCACCATGACTTAAAACATTTCAGATTAGCAAATTACATGCCCAATGACTCTATCTTGACTTTCTTTTTCAGTTTCTTTACCTGGTTTAGCGATGTGCAACACAAAGAGGACCTTGATGTAGAGATTAACGACGAGGTAATCATCTTATATTACAATGACTTGTTTGTAAGAGTAACATCATGTCTGGCCCAGTTTGAACTCAGAGGTTCGTCTTCTAGCAGGTTGCGGATGTCATCAAGGAAGATTTATGGCCCAACCCTCTCACCTACTTCAACAATGTAAGCAATTCACCTTTCCATTCTGCAATCTTAACTTTGTTTAGAGCATAAGATTTTGGTAAATCGCTATATGCAACTTTGTAGGAGGCTGATGAAGAGGATTTTGATGATGATGATGATGATGATGATGATGAAGATGAGGAGGTAAAGTCTCATATAGTTTCCTTTGCTTGCTTTAGTTTTCTTCTGAAAGTTCACTGCATCTATGATATGATGCGATGAAAGTTTAGATAGATACATATCCTGAGACAGAACATGTTTATATTGTAATGTCTGAATCTATTCTTCCAATGTTAACCTGATGAGTTTTTTTGCAAACCAAAACTTGTAGGGGAAAGAAGGTGATTCTGATGAAGATGATGACGAAGAAGACAAAGATGGTGAGGAATGATGAGAGGGTTCCTTCCCCAGAAACCACATTTGCTTACATGTAATGTGTCAAGTTTGTGTGTTGAATAGTTTTTTAATTTACCCAATAATTCTCATGACAACAAAAGACAAGACAAGCTAGTATCTTTTGTTTGTATGAAAACTCTTTCCAGCCTTTGTTGCAGTGTCCTGCCTAGATGGTTTTTGAGTATTACATAATCTTATCTTCACACACTGTCGATGCTAAAGAGAAATGAATCGATCATGAGCTCTTTGACATGTTTATAATTTTGATATACATGTTTTGCTTGTTGTGTGTTCTTTAATGCAGCGAGTTAACGAAACCTAACTTTGAATTAGAAGATAAGATTCTTTCGTCTGGTAACTGTAATTATAATTATGATCCTTCTCCCTCGAGCTTTCTGGCTTTACCTTTTTTTTTCTGGCTTTACCTGATAACACAGTTTTGCAAAATTAGTAACAAATATGAAAAATGTTTTTTTAATGGTTTTGTCACTATAGCATTCTATTTCATTTTTTGTTTTTAATGACTTTGACATTTTCACCTCTGACTACTACAAAGCACAACAGTGAAAAAAGGAAATTGTTAATCTCTTGTCTGTTAAAAAAAAGAAAACATATAGATAACTCAGTTTTGTAAAATTAATAACAAATCTAATTTTAGCTGTTTGTAAACCTTAGTTAAGTTATTATATTTCAATTTGTTTTTGTTTTTAGGATTCCACATCTATAACAACAAACACACAAAGATAAAGAAGTGAAAAAAAGGAAATTGTTAATCTCGTCTGTGAAAAAAGGAAATTGCCAATCTCTTGTCTATAAAAAAAGGAAATTGCTACCTTATACTCAAAAAAAAGTTTTGTCACCGACTAAAAAGGTCTGATAAACACACCATTCCTTGTGTTATAAATATAAGTAACCCTAGAGGCTAGAGCAAATCATCAAAAAACAAAACGTTAAACCCTGTTTCCTCTACCGATATTGCTTCCGTAAGTAATCATGAAATACAAACTATCCCACGAGATCGATAACTACCCTGAACCAGACGATGCGGACACAATCAGAGTCACGGCAAGGATCTTAGGCCAAGATGATGACTCGACGTTCACTACTCTGTCGCTTGCCAAAGACTTCATAGATGATGAGAACGACGAGTACTGTAAAAGCAAAGAAGACTTGAATTACTTCTTAATGGAAGCCGGAATCAACGACGATGTTATAAGTGACGCGTTACTAGAGCTAATAGTCTATGTTGATGAGGTAACTTGTCCCGCAAGTATTGAGTATTCTCCTGGATGTGCTTTGAAAGTTTGGCTGGACCTTGTTCCTGAGTATCTCGATGATGATGATGATGATGATGATGACTCTTGGTTTCAAGAAGCTGTTCAAGTCTCGTTTGATGATACTAGCAATATCCGATTTCGACCAGCTAGCAAGCTCGTGGTCAAGTCGCTACCTAGGAAAGTATACAACAAGAAGAAGATGATTAGCTTGGAAGAGTGCAGGATTTGTTTGCAAGAGTTTATTAATGGAGGAATAGTTGTGACTTTATCTTGTGGACATGAGTTTGATGAGGAGTGTATCTCAAAGTGGTTTGAGACCAGTCATGTTTGTCCATTGTGTCGTCTCGCCTTGCCATGTCAAGATGAACTATAGCATGTCAAGACTGTAGGGTTGACTTCCGGTTACTTATATATTGTAATAAAACATTTTTTTTTTGTGTAATAGTAATAAAGCATTTGTTTGTGTTTGTAGTCTCTTGTTCTCAAACACCTAGCGAACATCAATATAGAAACTATATATATTGATTATATATATATCACTCGTACAAAATATAAAGGTTCCTAGACAACATCTTTTATATAAAAATGCCTAAAACTCCACCTAAGTATATGACACAAGCTCTCATACATACTAATACATTATACATGTACACACACTCTTTCTATATATACATATGGACTAGTCCTTGTTCAGACGTAAAGTCCAGTCATCATCCATGGACTATGTTATTATTATACATGAGCTCTCTCTCATGAGTTATTTCGGTTGCTGCAATCACCAAAGATACAGAGACATATTCATTTTGGTTGGGTCATATGGCTAGAAAGTTCCAATATAAGGTGTGAAACACAAACCTGGTTGTAAGAAGTTTGCCCAAACATTGAACGTGAAACCCAATGTTGTTGATGATGATGATGATGATCAGTGGCAAACATGGGTTGATCATGAGGTATTTGAAAGCAACCACTACTACTAGCTGTTGGATCATACATTGATGAAGGATCTTGTTGTTGTTGCAAGTTGTTCAATTTCATTTCATTGTTTATCTTCTTCTCATGATCTTCTTCCATTCTCAGACTAGTACCAAATGGTGTAGGATTGCTGCATTTATGATGTTGTTGTTTCATAGTCTCAAAGAAGCAGTTTGAGTAAACGGGTATCAAACCATCCATCTCTCTGTTTACAATTCAGTAGAGCATGACGTGAGAGAGCATTTTCTGGAAGTGAATAATTTCTATATACTGTGAATTAGACTCTTTACCTATGAGAATGAAAGCTTGAATCTCCAGGTAATATTGTTTGCTGGTTACCATTATCAGGAAGCCAAGACATTGAGTGAGCTTCTTGCATGTTATTATCACCTCCCATTGCCAAAGGCAACTGTATCCCGCTGCGAAACTGCAGTTTTAAGGCTTTGGTCTGGTTAAGAAACTGTCCAAACATGAAGGCAGAGAGTGAGAGAAGAGGGGAAAGAGAACAAATGGTTTTAACCTGTGTTGTTGTATATTCAACAGGCAAAAGTTGATTCTTTCCGTAATATTCCTGCAAAGTGAAGGATACCTTCAAGAAACTGAAACGAAATATTGAGTATATATGATTTGAGTTGAAAGGAAAATAAAAAAATAACACACCTTTTGAAAATGGATTATTTCAATAGATTTCCTTAATGATTCTTCCAATAAATTGAGGTGCTCAGTGTTTTCTATTCTATCGATGTTCATCCAACAACTGAAAACAGCCACAAGAAGAAGAAGAAGAAGAAGATACTTGAAAACTCAAGAGAGTATAATATTTTCAAACCTTAGCCTCCTATGAGACTCCATAAGCTGAGCTTGGAAAATGGCTACTTGGTTACTTAGACCCTGTGGTGAGGGGGTAAAGGTAACAAAAGCTTTAGCAGTCTGACTCATATAGCTTAAAAGATATTGAACAAAACTCAAGAACTGATGATGGTTGATACATACCTGGATAATTTGATTCCTGCAGGATAAAGAGAAGACACCATCTCAGAGGCTTATAAAATGATAAAAAGTATGGTTATTAATTATCAGAAGTCATAGCAAGTACCTTGCTCCTAAAAACTCATGTATGTATACATCATGATCAAGCTTCTTAAAAGTCTTCTTTAATGCCTGTAATGGAGCAAAAACAAATAAGCTCAGATATGTGTCAAACAAAACAAAACAAATAAAATTGATGACAAAGGAAGAAATCCAGTGAGGCTTTTTCTTTTACTTCAAGGCTCTCCAGTTTCCTGTTATGCCAAAAAAACACACAAAATGATAGGTTGAGACTTGAGAGTAATCTACACTTTTCAACATAATGCTTACCATACCTTTTTGTCCTTTCCTGTGGAGTTAATTGAGCAAACTTGTAAATAACCTCTTCAATGGAACTGTTAAAAACATAACTCAAATCAGTTCATTCAAAACTTAGAAATAACCTCTTCAATGAAGAATTTTCTTAAGAGCAAAATGTAATAAAGGTTAAAAAAAAAAGAATCAAAAGAGAAAGAGAACTTGAGGATGTATAATAAAACCTGCGTTCACCATGGAAAATGGTAGGCTTGCCGGTAGGAGAAAACATGAGAAGAAGAATATGAATATCACACAAAATGGATAGCTCTTTGGCTTTCTTCAGTATCCCACTTTTTCTCTTCGAGTATGTAACTTGCCTGTTTCCTGTGCTCTCAAGCCGTTTTATCTTCAGCTTCACCCTACCCATATCCTGTTCAAAAACATTACTAACCTTTTCATCATTAAAAAAAAAGGACGAACATGTTCTTGGAATACTCACTTCAGTGAACAAATGAAGTTTTGCTTCTTGCAAAGGACTATACTTCTATCTGTTGTCTCAAAGCTACAAAGGATGGTTGTCTGAGAAAGAAGAGTTGAATAATAAGGGAAGATTAATGGTGGGAACATGATAGGGAGGGAAAGCTCATTGAAGCAGCGAAGGGACAACCCTCCATTGTGGGAGACTTTTAAAGATGATGTCAACCAACGGATTCTTGTGCTCTCTGTACAGAGAGAAAACCGGTTTTGTTTTACGATCAATTTGGTTTAGAACCCCCTTTTTAACCGACAAATCAAACCGGAATTTTGCCTAGTTGGGCCAAAGTTAGTCAACGCCCATTTATACCTTTGACTTGTCTTTCTCCCTAGTTAACACCGCCTCTGTTCGTCCTTCTCCTATCTCCAGAAACTCTAGCTTTGGATAATTTTGTGTGTCTTTCCTTGTTGTTGATGCCTTTGATGGTGTTAAATATACTTTTGAGAAATTATCTCTTGGAAAAATAAATCAAATTTCTCTTATTTTAGATGGTATATACTATATAGCTCCTACTCTTTACATGGAATAGTTTTTTTTTAGGTTTTTGTGTGTGTGTTGATGCTCTAGTACCTTACTTATGGTTGTCTTACCTTGGGAGTCATTGGTTATGTTTGTTCGGTTCTTGGGTTTTACAATTCCACGTATTGTAAGATTTTTAGTGATGTATATCATTGACGTTGGAGGCAAACCATGATTTGTGTTTATTAGACGTCTAGGAACTAATATTGCCATTTTTATTTCTTCTGTTTACAGGAAGAATCTACTCGTCTAAACAGATGTGCTAGAGAGCTATCTAGCAAAATATGAAACATAAGACTCTGAAGAGTTGGTCTGATGAAAAGAGTTTATAGCTACGCTTTGTATGTTATAAGATATTCTTCGTTTTGAGTTGTAATCATTGAACACAACGCAGAACATGACCAATAATGTAAAAGCTTTCTTCTTTTCAGTATCCATGATTCTTTTTGGCTTTTGAATTGTAATCGATTGTTCCTAAAACATAATAAAACTTTAATAGATCAACAAACTGTATCAAAAGTATTTAACCTTTGTTCTGGTAAACCACTAAAAGCTAGTCACAAAGAAAAAACATCATCACTATCAACTTCACAGAGAGATAAGAAGAAGACTTCTACACTCCTTTTTTTACAATGATCAAGACCAAAAAAAAAATCCAAATATGAATCATCATCATATTAGGACAAACAAACATGTTCAGGACAAGACCATTAACAAAGAGAATCAAGACTCTCTGTTCTGCTTCGAACAATCCGATGGAAAACTTCTCTTACTTTCCTCTCAAACGGATCCAACCCATTCTTCAAAGCCTCATGAACCTCCACAAGCTCCTCCACTCTCTGCTTCACCTCAATCTCCTTCTCCTCACTCATCGGAAATTGAATCGAATCGATCAGCTCGTTCATCACCCTCGAACTCTTCTCAATCCGACCAATCTCTTTAAGCAACCCACAACTATGTTTCCTATCTCTCCTCTTTGACTCCTCCACGATCTTATCGTGCAACGACATAACCGGAGCTGCCCACTGGAACTGCCTCGGCACAAAGAAATTAACTTGCAATCCACGATCTTGACAAGGAATCGCAGCGACCAAAACCCACATCACGAACAACAAAACCGACGTCATGGTGTAAACCGGTAGGGCTAAACCGTTGCTGGCAACGACGTCGTTTTGTCGAGGAGTTGTTAAGTTGCTAGCCAAGGCTTGTAACTGCTTAGAAGCAGACCAAGACCTCGAGACACTCCACGACAGAGATCTGAAATGTCCGATCGGACGGTGGTGGTGGTTGTCTTTGACTCTTCCGAACGAACGGTTACGATGAGCCAGACTCGTTGTAGAAGAAGGATCTTTCTCGTCGAGCATTCCGATTGCTAAATCGATCAGAGCCTTCTTCGCTCGCCGGAGCTGACCTTCGCCGACAGGCCGGCGACTGTCTAAAGCGGAGATCACGATGTCGGAGAGCTTCTGCCACTGTCGGATCTGTTCGATACCGTCGCGGATTGCGTTGCAGACGTCGAGGGCTTTGATGCTCCGTTCGTAGTAATCGGAGATCAGACGGTTCATCGGAGAAGTGGAGATCTGTGAACGGTGGTTGAAGACGATAGCTCGAAACTCCTCTTGGCAGCATAGAAAGGAATCGAGAAGCTTTCCGATCCATTCGAGAGAGAGAAGCTCACCGGAGGCGTTGAGATCGATGAATTTCTCGGCGACTTGTCTCTGGAAAGAATCTAGTTCAACCTCCATGTTGTGACAACTTCCGGCGGCGACTGTCGTAGAGTCAACTTGGTCTCGCCGGAAACTTAGCAACGACCTCCCAAATGTTCCCTGAAAATCCGTCACTGGCATCCTCTGTGGAGATGCAAAGTCGGAATCTGAAAAAGTTAAGATTCGTTTTTTTTGTAGAGAGAAGAGAAGCTTTCTCTTTTGGTTTGAGAGAGAAAGAGAGTGATGATGATTGATGAAAGCTAGAAGATCAAGAGATGGGTTTATAAAGCGATCATTTTGACCGCGTATTTTTTTCATTATATATATATACTTTGGAAATAATCAAATATTATATTCTTTAATTTTTATTTGCTTTTGTTGAATAAAATGCTTAAAAATTAAAGGAAAAGAAAAGCTACTATTTGATTTTTTGTGTGTTCTCATTCCTTTTAAATCTTCTTTTCTCTTTTTGTTACTCGTCACGGAACACGCAATGTACACGTTGGAGTGGGGTAATAAATCTACATGCTACAGATCTTGTAAGAAACTCAGTTTGGGGAAACTTACAATCACTGGGCTGTGACATTTGATGTCATGAATGCGATACTAGTGGTTGCCACGTGGTGATATAAAAAAAAATGGGAGCTGTGACGGGAGACTAGGTCAATGCACTGTACATGTGGAAAAAACAGCTAAGTCTTCGTTGGCGCGTAATGAAAGATTGAAGAGAGAGTAAGTAATGAAGGGACTCGGTCTTGTTGATTCGTTCTTGTCTCTCTAGAAAACTCAATGACAAACGCTGACATGTAATTCCTTCTTTTTTTTTCTGTTCTTCTTGTGAGATTTTTTTTTTGTCAACCTTATTGTCTGATTTAATCTTTGCAAAATTAAGGTGAGAAAATATCTACTATATTTTCATAAATGTAAAATTCTAACATATAATTTTTTTATATTTATAATAATTAGATATTGTACTGAAATATCTAAATGGAATCAAATAATGTGAATGATATCATTAACAGTCAAACATCATGTTTGGGCCAAAATTATAATTGGACAGCCTACAAAAATTAAATTCATACACGACAATATAAACTACATACAGATAGCATATACTGTTACATAATATGCCCTGATCTTCTGTCATGTGTGTTACCAAAAAAAAATCAGTAGAAAAAGAAAAAAAATAAACGAATAAACCCACACGTGTGATTCACAAGGTCGAAGAAGCTTTGTAACATGAAAGCACGAAGATAATTGACAAAGACATGACAAGCTCTCCTTCTTCTCTTTAATTTTTAATTTTATTTTTTGAAGTTATATTAGTTTAGTATACTTTCTTTCAGTTAAAGGACAGATAAAATCGTGCAAAAAGCGTATTTCCCGCAAATGGTTCCTCATTAGACTCACTGTCCAGTGTACACGACCAATTAATTTAAGCCCCAATTGAGACAAGAATCTGAATGAGACGATTGCTCCTAACATGTTCATTCCATGATTCAGAACGCAATAAAGCAAATAGATGACTTATATTATATAAATGGAAGAGTGGTTCATGACAGTTATCAGAAAACAATATATATGTATATCAGTTCTTTATGATTTACAAGTTAGTAGTTGACTACTTATTAACAGCTTCTTCAAGCTCTCTTAAACCACCAACTTTCTGTTCAATTTCTTCTATAAGTTCTTCACGCCATAGCTCTGCTCTTGCCTTCTCTTCTATGTCTTCTTGCTGCATCATATAAGCATAAACACAATAACATCTCTATCCAATCTTAGAATAGTTTTCTGCTACTAATTCTTTTTAAAAGCTTTGTATGTTACTAAATTATAATGAAGAAAAAGTCTATGGCTCAACATAGCCCAACCTGGCCCGGACCAGCCCAAGTTTACAGACGATTGACTTCGCAGGTCCACCCTGATCTTACTAGAATTACATCCAGTCAGTTAGGTTTGAATACAGTGTTACCAGAATTCACATTGGCTTTCATCAAGTACTTTTTTTGAACATATGCGTTTATGATAAACAAGTTTCTAGTAGGTTCTGGAATAAACTATAATAAGCATAATGAAAGCAAATGCTTAAGATTGTGACACCTAAAGGCAAACCTAAAACCATCTACATAATTTGCTTATTTTCTTTTTTTTATCCCAGACAAATATCACTGAGGCATATGAAGGGGTGAAACCGGACTGCCCGGACCTAAACCAGTCCGCAAGATCAGGGTCTATAAAGACCAGTGTGGCCTAGTCCATGACAACCTCCCAAGTTATAATTTGTAAGTTTCTAATGTTAGAAAGAAAGATACTTACAGTTTCATAGACCCAATATCCAGTTCCATCACCTCCATCTCCACGGTACTCCTCCGAGTCATAGAATGGATCCTATACATACACCATTATTGATAAATAACTCGTAACTAAGTGTTCCCAAATTAATGCAGCAAATGGGGATGAAAATATTAGATTAATCTTTTCTCCCCATACTTTTGCGGAACCGAAGTACAGACATCCCCAACAAGTGAACATGATGTAGAACAAATCTGCTCACCAATATATCAAAACGTTGAAAAAACAAACTGAAGACAAAAACGTAAGATGTTGTTCTTGTCTTAATGAACCCAAAAAAATTTGCTACTTACAGACATTCTTGATGGCTTTATCACTTAGATGCCAGACGTGTTTCTCTGTAATGATATCACGCATCCCCTCTATTTGTTGAACCATCACAGCCATTAGTGGCAAATCATGTGGCAGTGCCTTTCTTACACATAACCTTCCTCTCATCAGATTATTCTCCCTCTTCTCATTATTTTTCATCTAGTTTTTTTTTTCAAAATTTCTAATAAAGTAAAACTCATATAACAAGAATTAAGAAGATTCTTAACTAAAATAGTTAAGAGATATTTTACTTACAGATAGCCAATATCCATGGTTTGGCCCTGAAATATGCTTAGGCTACAAGACACAAGACACATGTCTCAAGTCTTTTGTTCTAATATAGACGATGAAACAATTTGTTTAAATAGTTAATATGTACCGAATAACTTGAGGAAGAAGGGATATGAAGGTTTGTGAAGGTGGAACTTGTGAATGCTTCAGCCATTGATTGATACTTCTTTGATTAGTAGCGGCTATGGAGGAAAGAGAAGATACAATGTTGTTGCAATCTTTTTTACATTTGTTTAAGATGTGTGGATAAGGGAATCAGTATCGTCCACTCTTCTCAACTTCTTGTGATAACCTAAAGTAACAAAGCGCGTGTTAGCAATCACGTAACACTTTATAGTCTTGTGAAAGCGCAGGTTAACGACTATTGCCTAAAATTGCTATGAATTCTCGACATGCGCATATTAGCAATATCGTAACATGTTTATTCTTCCCAAACCGCACATGTTAGCACCATTTAAAACTTTCTATTCTCGTCTTCCTCCCATGTCTGTCGTTAATCTTGCTGTTTAGGGGAAGGTGACTATACTACTTTTGTCCCCTCAGAATGTTAAGCCTAAAGCTCAGTTATTTATTTGATTCTCTAAAATCGTAAAATTTTAAAATGTGTTAGGTAGGAATTGAATTAGACACCTTGTTTAATTACTTAATTATTTCTCTTCAAAATTGGTTCCTAATACTAATATAATTTTTCAAGACCTCGAGCCTTGTACTCAGGACTGTGCCTTCCCTCAGAACATAACCATGAGTCGCATATTTTTCGATGCCCTGGCTTGAGAGCCCCCTCTCTCTTGATCTCTCGGTCCCTTCATTAGTTGTAAGCTAGCAGTGGTAATATCTTCTCTCTCTCTCTCTCTCTCTCTCTCTCTCTCTCTCTCTCTCTCTCTCTCTCTCTCTCTCTCTCTCTCTCTCTCTCTCTCTCTGCCTTCGAACGTTCATGATTCGGTATTGTAGTTTTTTCTGTAGCTTAATTAGAGTTTACAAGATTCTGATTTTTTTTTCAGTTCCAAGACTTGTACTAGTGTTACTCACTAATTCGTGAAGAAAAAATTATGTGAGTTTGTTTTACAGTTCTTGTTCTGTACCACCATTAAAACGATGATGGTCTTTGATATTTTGGGTCTACACATCACTTGTTCTAATAAAGTTTAAGTTTTTCTTGCAAAGTATTTGAAGAACATCTGTTATATAACTTTAGGAGATTTGTATGTATCGTCAGTGTTTGATTACTCTGTTATTAATTCCGAAGAAAAGGAATTAATAGTACATATATAGGCGTGGAACCCCTAGTTGAAATCCCGCTGTCATTTTGATACTGTAACGATTTTGACTGTGTGTTTCTCAGGTTGGTTTAGCATTTCAGCTGTTATGTTGGACCGGGCAGTTTCTTCTTCTTCTTTTTTTTTTTTGATGACCGTGGGACCCACCAACCTAGATTGATGGCCAACCCACGAGGTCCGCGTGCACACCATTTTCGGACGGTAGCCAACGGGGATCGAACCAGGGACGTCGAACTGAAGTTCTCTAGGACCGGACAGTTTCTTGGCCATGGATTTTGGATTTATAATGCCCCAACAGTCCATTGTTAATGGGTTCTCATATCCGCTCACTTGATCCATATATCCTATTACATGTGATAGACGGTGCATTTTTTTTATAATATTGATGATGACATCAAATACTAGCAAATCTTATTTGTTGATCTAGAACTAACACATGACTTTTCTTTGTGCTTCATCCTCACTCACATGATATTACGAATCCATTTCTGATAGGTTATCATCCTTTCACTATTTTAGTTCAAGCACGTTTAACTCTGAAACATTTTTGGATGTGTTACCGAAAAGGTAAGTGCATTTTGGTGACATAGGTAATCAAATCAATTCTCTTAAGCGTTTTTCTATATATCAAAAATCGGTATGTTATAATTCACCCTCTCTCATGCAACGCAACGTCCTCGTTACACCTCCATGATCGTCACCCATGTTTATGTGAACCTCAACAAAACTCCATATTCATTTGGGTTTGACTTTGATACCACTTGTAATGCTCTGATCGCCTAGGCTAATGGGTTTCTTAGACCCGCTCACTCAACCGGTAGACCCTACTCTGTGCGGCGAGCGATAATTTGTTCAAGGCTATAAAATCTTGTTTATTGACTCTATAATCACATATGACTTTTCTACGCGTTTTGACATCACTCGCATGATATTCCGAATCACTACGAGATAGGTTACTCATCCTTCCATTACTCTAGATCAAGCACCCTTAAATCTGAAATTCTTTCTATATGTGTAACCATAAATATAAGTAAATTTTAGCGCTATATATAATCAAATTAATTCTTTTAATCATTTCATTATATACCACAGATTGGGATGTTACATGATTGTTTGAGGTTACTCATGTCCCTCTTGGCAATTCCATTGTTTTGATTTGCTTTTGTGTCTCATCATCAGTATTCATGCGGCCTACATAAAACAAATCTTGTTGATTCTTGTCCACTCACAGAAAGGAGCACATGCGCTATTAGACAATTCAGTCCAAGCTTTTCGCATGGCTCATTTCGTTGTGTTGTTCGATGTGAAGTTGATTGTCTTGTGTTCTATTCTGATCTCTCCGACTACCTCTACTGCTCCTTGAAACCATAGCCAGAGAAAAACTTGAAAAAACTAGTGTGAATTATATTACAGGTTCTTCAATCAATTTTCATGTATAAACCATATCCCGGTTTTCAAGCGTGAATGCAAGGTAGAGAGCGATGTTAACTGTTAAGGCATAGAGAGAGAAGAAGCAGATCTAGAAGGCAAGAAGAATAAGCTCACATAAGCTTTGGAATATTTAACTGAAACAATTTTAAACAGCCTATTGTAATGGTTATTGATTAGTACTACGTTTTTAGGTGGGCATTACGGTTTAAATTTAGGTTATGTTTGGTTTGGTTGGAAGAAAACTTAAATCAAAGCCAACCAAAATTTGTTTGGTATGGTAGGTGTTACATTTGGTTCGGGTTTGGTTTGTATTTAGTTTAGTTTGTTTTTAGTTTAATTTAATCAAATTAATTTTTAGTTTTTTTTGTTTGAAAAATAAACTTGTAAAACATAGAATAAATCATCGTTAAATCAATAAATGATTAACATCTTAATATTTTAACATCAAAAGCCTTCACAATAAAACATGTAGAAGAAGAATTTAATAATTTTAAATTATTATCTAGTACATTGGTAGATTTTTGGTTTTAATGATTGTGTAGAAAAGTCATGTTTTCCTTTTATTGTTAATTATTTTGTTGTGTTTATTTTAATTAAAATATATAAAACTATGTTTAGTTGCTTATGTTAGATGGTTAATGATCTCAAATTTTAATATATTTAATTAACTTAGTTAAATATTCTTTAATTTTTCAACTTTTCAATTAAAAACTAAACTGAATTGTTTGAGTTTGATAAAAACTATAATCAAATAATCACGATTTATAAATTGGTTTTGTTTGGGTCGGTTTAAGGCTGATTGGTTCGGTTCGAATTTGGTTTGGAGTTTTTCCATAAATAATTGTTCCACAAGTATAGCCCTATATAATAATAATAAGACCATCATGAACAAATATATTTTTGACCAAGAAGAAGAAAAAAAAATCAATATTTTTTAGAAGCGCATGTTAGTAAATCGCAAGGGAAACCTTCTTGTCGAGCCTTCCGATTTTGTGAGAGGGTTCTTCCATTTTTTTTTACAGAGTGTGATCTCCAGAATCCTCAAAGGCCAACTATGGAAAACGAGATAAGATTGGTCGATGTCGGGAGGCAATTCGCTTTACACAGTGTACAACTTTTTTAATCGGGACCGAAAATGATTTTGTCTGGTTCTCAGAGCCGTGCTTGCAGCATTAGCAAAAAGGCATTAGCTTTAGGCCTCACAAAATTTAACTAACAAAATTTGGGGCCCCAAATCTCTAAAAGTATTGTTCAGTGGTTTAGATATATTTTTATTTGTTTCTTGTTTAATCTCAACCAAAACATCAACAAAAGATATGTTTTTTTCTTGTTTTTTTATTCAAATTTTTAAAAGAAGAATACCCTAATATAGACCTAATTTTTTTTTGTCATCAAAATAAACTTTAAAGAGAAAAATGATCAAAATAAATTTTATTAAAAGGTATAGATATACATTTATATCCCTTAGATTAACTAATTTAGAATTAAAGTTATGAGGTTGAGTTTTAGAGATGAGACTTAAAATTAAAAAAAAAAATTAAATTTTTCAAAATAAATAAAATCTATTTTGATCATTTAAGGTTAATTTTTGTGATAAAAACTTTTAAAAAGTCTATTTGAAGTTTTTTCCATTTTAAAATTTTTAATTATTATTATTATTTTTTCAAATTTGTTTACACATAATCTTCTTACATGTGCATTTTTTAATTAGTATTTGTCATATTTACTAGTATAAATGTTAATGGTTAACATGCTATATTTTATTTTGTTTCTGAAAAATGCGGAAATTATAGTTGTGAACTTTTTTTATCATATGAGTGTTGATTTTATAAATTTGTTAAAAAAAAAATAATTTTATAAGTTTGTAGGAATAATTTATAGTAATAAAACTCAAAAAAATTATCTAAACATTATCGTTGTTATTTTAATTTTTTTATTATTTTATATCATTTTAAATTATATTATAGTTATTATTAATGTATATATATAATAGTTTAGTTCATTTAAAAAAATAATAATAATTTTAAACCTGACTTAAGTCCCTAGAAGGGCTCGCACGACACTGACTGTTCTCAATATATATTTTAAAGGAGTTTTAAACCCCTAACTAATTCGGATAAAAACCTCATGAGGCCATTAGGCTTTCTATCTATAGTATCGGTAAAAGGCCGACGTTGTCGATAAATATTTAGTTTAAAGGATTTTACCCTATCAATTTTAGTTGAGGTAAAAATCCAAAAAATATGATAAAAAATTTTTAAAAAAAATCTATTTGAAAATTTGCCCTAAAAATAACAGCACTGAATGAAAAAATTGGCCATGTAGTCCATAAAAAATTGCCATTGTAGTTGTAATACACGGGTAGTTTAGAACTTCTTTAGCATATGGGAACAAAAATGTTATTTTCTTAAATACGAACAAAGCTGTTCGAATTTTAAACAAAATCTGAGATTCAATTATAAAGTATCATATGAATATTTATTTATTTTGATTAAATCATATAAATATTTATGAATGTTTATTTATTTTTATTAAATCATATGAAAATTTATGAATATGCTATCGACATTTGTATTTACTTAAATTCAAAAACTGCATACTCATTTCATTTATATTAAATATTTTTTTGAACTTTAAATTACATATCATTTTAAAATTTCATTCTATATTTTCAATATATAAATTTACCAAATTTTATAATTTTATTCTTATTATTCATATCACTAATTAAATTCAAATAAATTAATATATAAATTTTAGGTAAAATAGAACATTACAGATAAATAGAATATTTAGTTATTTTATTAATATGTGTAAAATGTTAAACAAAGAGTATTTATTTTTAAAAATTTATTTTTTCAAGAATCTAATTAGATTTTTGTATAATACTAATACTGTACTCAACCTTTTTTCATTCTAACAACATACTCGTGTCAAATTATCAAATAATCAATAAATTCAAGAAACGTATGCTTTCAATAATGTAACACAATAATTAAGTAGGCGCATACCTATCACGTGACTAAATATAAAACGTAGTAGTTGATAGAGAGGCCCGTTTTTCACGTGGCTGTGATGAGTTTGTTTTTTTACATGTGGTCCTGAAGTTGGACCTCACTCTGCCACGATGTATGATATAGACATTTCGACACATACATGACGTCACATCTTGAATTTCTTATCCAATACTTCTTGATTTTATAGCGTCTGTAATAGGTAATAAAAGTAGCAATACAATAAAAATATACATTATATATAAAATTATAATTTATACAATGATAAATAAGTGCACTCCCTTGCAAAAACTATACAAATTTAGATAATATAATGAAATATTACAATTTGTAGTCTACAAATGGATCATAACTAAGTTACAAAAGAAGGGTCGTAGCCAAATAATTTATTTAAAAAGATACCAACTTCGTAAATCAATTACGTAAAGCTAATAGATCTAAAGGCCACAGCAGTGTACCAGAAAAAGAATCAATTATCATAATTCATTATTTGTCTTTTGTTTTTTATTCCTTGTTTTTTTCTGTACGACATCTTTGTATTAAAAGATAAGAATGCATTAGAAAAATTGACGACATATATTTTATTTAATTAAATAAAACAACTTGCTACTTTTTTTTTCACAACTGATACATAGAAATGCATGTTAACTCATAACAAACTCAATTTTGCTTAACTGCACCCTTCTTCTATACATGCTAATTAATCGGAGACATGACTTTAAAGAAATTATTCTCCTGGTCGGTAAATGAACACTGTTCTTTGTCGCAACGTGCATAAAGAATAATACAGTATGTGATAAGTAAATACATAAACGATTTTTTTACAAAAAGAAAAAAAAACATAAACGATAATATCTCATAGTAAACCATTGATTTATCAAATGAGATAATCAACAAGTAGGTCAGTCATCGAGTAGATCAGACTGATAAACACCATACAGTGATGACGAAGTAGAGCTATAGACTCCGTTCGTTTCAAAATCCATTTGACCAAACTCCTTCACGAAACGGCTCACTTTCTCCTCGTCCCACATCAGAAAATCATCTTCTTGATCATCACTTGCTAAACCCTTACCATGATCTTTCTTCGACTCGTTAAGCTCTTCTTCTTGACCAGTAATGCTTATGATTCTCGGATCCGACAAGATATTCTTGATCCTGTCGACACCCTGTTGGCTAGATGAGATACTGGTAGCGATCTTGTTAAGGAGATGGGCCGAGCCGGAGGAGGGAGAGGAAGAAGACGGTGAGTTCATCGAGGAACTCACCGTTGAGTAGGAAGAGTTGCCGCAATCTGTGTTCAACGACGGTGTGCAGACGGCGAGGTTAATGACTGGTTGATGGGTCATTGGGTCCATTCTTCTTCTCTCGAGTCTTTTCTTGAGACAAGAGTTCCAATGATTCTTGATGTCGTTGTCTGATCGACCCGGCATCTGCTGCGCTATGGCTGCCCATCTACAACATATTCTTTTTAGTTCAATATAATTTTTTAACAAAAATGTATTGAAAATAATCTAAAATATTATTGATTATTTACTTAGTTTACAATTATAGCCTCTGTCATAGGATTTCGGACGTGCCAAAATTCTTATGAATTTGTACAAAACATGTTCTTGTCTGAATAATTAGGGTTAGTAAATAAATAAAGGGAAATTGCAATTCTACTACAATTTTAATAATACTTTGTAAATTTACATTTAATAAATGACAATTTTCAAAAATACTTTTGAACTATGATGAAAATAGATTAAATAATTTTTTCTAAATATTTATAAAACATTTAGAAACTCAAATTTATCCCTTCAACACTAAACACAAAATAATAATTACTAAAGTATAAATCCAAATATTAATATATTTTTGATTGAAAGTATTTTTACAAAATGATACTTAACTTGTTTTATTCTTAGCAATTTCTCATAAATAATTATATATATATATATATATATATATATATATATATATATATTCAATAATAGTATAATAATATGATGGTCGAACATGCTATTGGATCAAAATTTTACCAATATATATCTCTTTTCAGGAGTGCTAATAGTATAATTTCTCTTATTTAAACATAAAGACCTAACATTTAATTATATGTTATATTATTTAAAATATTAGTAATCATTAATAAAAACATTAGAATTAAGGTAATAATGAAAATACATCATACGACTACATATGTTTTCAAATAACACAATAATTAATTTTGTTTCCAAAAATATAAAACATTGGATCCCACTTTTTAATAACCTTTTATTAGTCTTCTTTCAAATGATTTGATAAATTAAATAATTTACTAAAACACTTAAATAATTTATATGTTTAAAAAAATAAATATAAGTATTTTTGCAGGTTTATATACTACAAAATAATTTTATTTAATATGAAATGGATTAAATTAATATAATGTTTTATTATATTTTTATAAACAGAAAAATAAATCCATTTAAACTTAAATAAACTTTCATATTAAATTAAATATTTTATATAAAATAAAATGTCAAAGTCAGTAAATTCATATAATAAGTTTTATAATTAAAATTTATCAGAATTTTTGGTCAATTTTTTTTTATCAAATATATATATATATATATATATATATCACACAATTAATCAAATATAAAACATAGCTTTTCTTAAAAATTTATAACGAAAATGTTAAAATAATTTAAAAATAAAAAGAAATAATATATTATATAAATTTAATATTTAATAAAAAATAATATAATATAATTATATATATTTCAAATCACTAAAATAAAAATAAAAATATTTTAATTTCATAAATTAAATTTGTTAAGGAATATTTTTGCACGGATCAGAATGGTTTAATTTTTACAATTGGTGTCAGTGCCCTGAAAGCTGCTCTGATATCAGCAATCCACTAGTTTACTGGTATACATATATATGATTTAATACTAGCATTTATATACATATAGAATATACTGATGAAATGTGATATGACAAAACCGGTAATATATTATTAAAATACCTGTTCCCAAGAACAGATTGGAAATTGATGATAGCTTCTTCTTCTTGAGGAGTGAATTTGCCTTTCTTGACCCCAGGCCTTAGATAGTTAAGCCATCTCAATCTGCAGCTCTTGCCACATCTCTGCAAACCTTTTCCATCACAAATTAAAATGTGAATTATTTTTGTTGAACAAGAATGTGAATTATTTAGCAGTAAAAATACTGTGGTTTTGTTGTTAAAAGAATATTGTGGCATAATAAAGCTGAACTGATTGAAGTTGATGTGGAAAAATAAATATGAAGTTGATATTTGACCAAAAAAAATGCACTGATTAAACCTTTGGAGTTTTGTCTTAGAATGACTGAAAACGTCATGAACATATTACTTTTCTTTTTATATATGTAATATTAATAGAACACACACGTGAAGCACCTTCACAATATTTGCAAGGACATAAAACTTCACTCCATTGTGTGGTTGAAAAATACAATGATGTGTGTTAGGTAGGTTGGATCTAACCTAGTGATTCAGAGTAAGTAATATTAGACTGCATTATTGTATATGTAGTATAATCTCTATTGAGATTAAATGTTTGTATAATGAATATTGAAGTTGAGCAAAAGAAAAACACAAAACTACACCATGATGATAAAATTTTCTATGAGCAATGATTAACACAGAAAATGATCAAAAGTATCTTTATTAGAAGCTTATTTTACTTTAGATCCGAAGTTGGTAGGTCTTTTTTTTTGGTTATAAATGTTTGCTTTCGTCTTTGTGTTTCACCAGTGCTCATGGTTTTGTAAATCCTCGCTTTTCAACTGTAGGTAGGGAACCAAGACTTGCGGTTTAATTGAAACGGAGTTGTGACAAATACTCTAGACCAACTCGCCGAAAGCTAATCCTACTGTGTAAGCGACTAGATCCTCCTAATCTTTTGGGCGATTCAAGATGCAATTAAGAGCGTTCAGATTCTAGGAACTTCACGTCGAGAAGAGTAAAGCTGAAAGCACCATCGCCGTACATATTAAAGGCGGTGATGACCTTGATGATGACATCATGTTCGAGTTAGAGATGATGTTAAAATGAAGTCTCTAGATCCTCCACATATTGATCGCATGTGTCATCAACCTTAAGATAATATCTTTGTTAGTGTAATCTTTATTTGAGCTTGCATTGCAACGTTAAAGTGGTCTATTTAGGTTTTTTTTATATCGGTCTATTTAGGTTTAAATTAATGGAAGGGTTAAAAAATAAGTTTATTTCACGTTTTACCTTATATATTAATTTTAGTTTTATCCAGAGATAATGTTTTGCTGCAGTTGCCATTTAGACAAAATTATTTTTTGAAAATCTTTTCCGTAAAAGTTTCTCAGTTGGAAAGTCTTTTAAAAACACATTAAAGTGCGTATTAACTTTCATTTCGTCACTATTTACATCATGTTAGTTAATAAGTAGAGTACTATGCAGCTACCTCCTTTAAAACATGCTTGCTTTTTAGGTCTACAAAATACATATACTTGTCGTGTAATATTTATATATATATAGTTTTTTAAAATATATATATACACATATATAGTTTTTTGGAAATATATGTATATATATATATATTTAGTTACCAGCTTTGTGAGGGAGAAAACGCCAGTCGCCGCTGCCGTATTTGTTGATATAAGCGACGAGTTTTTGGTCTTCCTCCTCCGTCCATCCCCCTCTCTTCGTCCCGTCGGCTTCGAACCACGTCGCTCTTCCCATAATTCTCTCGGACCGGCCAACCCTATATTCACCTTATGATAGGAGAAGAGCTGCTAACTTAATATGGAAAGAATAATTCTCAAAAAAACTTATATGGAAGGGCTGGTTTCCCTAATTCACACAAACTTTCACTCATTTTAGAATGGAATCTTGAATGAAGTAAGAGTTGTTAGATAGTCTATAAATAGCCCCCACTTTTTGGTTTTATATGATTATTTTCTTTCTAACTTTTTTCGGTATCCTATTTTTTTAAACAGTAAAAGATGATTTTCAAGGCACACATTATTTTACTAGTTATTTTCTAATACGGCATCATTAACCCAAGTTACTAAAGAGTTTTTTAATAGTGGGTCTCATGGTGAGTTTCACTTTTTTTTAAAAAAAATCGGTTGTCAAAGGTGCCAAATAAGGATCGGTACTTGGAGAGTTTTACCACTGTTTGTGGACCTCACTGACACGTGACAATTCGTGATTGGTTCGATTTTTTTTTTTTTTAAATTAGAAAAAAAATAATAGAAAACCCAAATGGGTTTCCAGGTTAATGATGGTCTAATATACCTACGTGCTTAAACTATTGCCAAAATTAATTGAATAAATCAATCAGTTTGATTGCTCATGGCGTCCCTTCAGAATAACTGAACTTCAACTACCACTTGATTTTTTAAAATGGATGGTGCCCAAAAATCAATTTGTTTAAATAATTTACAAATTTTAAGTTTAACAATATAAAAAAAATTCAAATTCTTTTTATTCAAAAAGTTAGTTATAGTTGATTCTATAATTTTAACTAATTCTAGTGTTATTACAAGATAAATTTTCTATGTTTTTACTTATGAGACATAACTTTCAAAATACCATGTATATCTACAAGATTTTTAAAATCTACGTAGTCAAAAATTGAAGAAAATAAATCTATTGTTAACAAATATACAGTCTAATACATCAACCTTTATATTTTATTATTGTTTTCATTGTATAATTATTTTTCAAACTCCACATAATTCGGTCTTCCAATAAACCCCCTAAATATATAAAAATTAGTAAAACAATGCATAAAGCAAAAAAAAAAATGCATAAAGCTGACAAAATGAGAAACAATCTCGTCCGTGACTTTAAACACAACGTGACAGTAATTGTTAGAGGTAATTTTGTAAATTCAAGTCAAACCATGATATGTGAACATGCTATAGTAGAATTGCTTTTGGTGACAAAAGAAAAGCTTTCCGACTTACGCAACCCTTGAAAATCTCTATCCAAATAATCCTGCAGATAACTCCAGCTGACGATCCTTATTTTGGCAATACTAAACCAATACAGAACATGAGTATCAATACGTACTCAATGACACGAAGACGTTAATAGAAAATCTTTTAGCAAAAAAAAAAAAAAACAATCACGAAGCATGTTCATCTAGTTAAGATCATGATTAACCTCGGTCTCTTAATTGAGGTTAGCTTCGATTAAGAGACGATTGTTAACTTTTATTAGTTATTAACTAAAAAAACTAAGAATCATTTCTTAAATAAGATATATAAAAAATGCTTTTTAGCCGAAAAGTATTAAAAAAAAAGAGTCAAATCATGAATCAAAAATCTCAACTAAGAGATCGGGGTTATTCATGTTCTACAAAATCGCCAAAAAAAAAAGACAATAGCGAACGGTAATAAATTTCTCTGCCACATGCTAAGAAAAAAAAGAAAAGACATTTGACCTGACCGGAACCTAACCGTGTATCATCATTATGAATACTAGTAGTCAATTAGAAGGAGGAAAAATGTAATAGACGGATAATAGAGATCGAGGTGAATACAACCATGGCCCGCCTTCATGTAGCAAGTTACCAGAAATAAGGAGACAATGCCTCGTCCACGAGCCACTTCACTCACATCCGTCTCCTGCGATCAAGATCCGTAATGGGATGCATTATTGATCAAAGAGTTCCAACTTCTACTCCACACGTAGCTTTTTGTTCTTACACTTCACTATAAGGCGTTGTGAAAAATCTAATGAGAGCATCGTATTTTCCTAATCTCTTCCTTTTGACAGGTACCAATGAAAATACTGGTATAGTCCTTCCCGGCGTAGATGTATCAAAATATGTTAATGATTTGTTTTATATAATATTTGATTTGGATAATTTTGCTTCATTTTGTAAAAAAAAAACCATCTTCTTTATTTTGCTCCTTAAGCTGATGAAGACAGTTGTTGAGCCGGAGGATAAAAAAGATTTGGAAAAATATACTACAAAAGATGATGCATAAGTCATCACGAATTAGAAATGGATGCATAAGTATTCATATTTGTTGTTTGGGTTACGACAATAATAATTTAACTGGTACAACTAATTTAACTATACTAGTACTAGTATTTATAGTTTCTTTGTGACAACATTTGAGTTGTGTTGTTTGAACATTGGCTGTAAAGCTTCTCACCCAATGTATATTTTTTGATATTGACATAAAAATAAGATAAGTAACAGAGCAATTGTAATCACATATAGAAAAAAAACATAGTGATATTTGCATATTTCAATATGAAGAGGTGACATACCAATGTTTATTGTATCTCCATATTTGATTTCAAATAGCTTTTGATTTTTATGTTTTGAAAATTGAATGTTTATCATAACAATATTGATTAACAAAATATATTTGTATAAACAAGCACCGAAGAGTGATAACGATATATATGATTTTTATCGATATTGCATATGCTTGACAAAGATTTTATAGTTACCAATATAGATATACCTCCATCAAAAGAATGAAAGTCCATAAAGTACAAAATAAAAGAAGGATATATTATGTATGGCCGATATAACTAATACAACTAAAAAGTATATATTGCTTCTATAAATGGTATAACTAAGTTCTTTTATAACATGTATACCCGCTTTTGAGTTGTACCAGTTGAATGTAGTTGTATTTTAGTTGTACCATACAAAAAAATATAATTACATAATTTGTATCACTTATTTATGTGTCCATATTATGTCTAACATATTCTTGAATTATAAAATTCCAAAAGCTCAAATAAATTAGGAGAAAAATTATGACCACACACCAATTTGGAATTTGTTTTTTTTTTGCATATGAAATACCAATTTGGTTTTGTCAAATTATGAAATGTCAAAATTATATCAGTCGTACCAATAATACCAATCTGATATATAATAAAAAAAATTACTAGTCATATCAATTATATATATGTTTAGCTTTATGAGTTATATCAATATTATCAAATTATCAGTTTTGTAAAAATATGTTCAATGTTTGATATTCATAATAATATGGCTAATCTGGTAAATAAACCTTAGAAATATAAGATATATAATGTAAGTTAAGAATGTAATGCAATAAATTAATAAAAATTTGAACAACCACAAATAAAATTAGATGAATCTATGTCACCATATATCAATTATGATATTTGTTTGTCTATTTCTTAAAAAAACATAATTTATTCATCTTATCACTTATAGTAGTTGAATATTGTACATAAATTATGCTATTTATATAGTAAATATACTACTCCTTGTTAACATGATTGGTTGTACTAATTATATCACTTGTATCAGCGGAACGAGAAAAAGAAAAACAGTTGTGCAGCTTTGACTGAATCAAAAAATGAGATGATGTAATAGTAAATGTTTCACTTTAATTAATGACAAAATTGTAAATATGTCTCATTATCTTGTGGCTTACATTAATTTATTCAACTGTGTAAATAAATATTTTCTTTTTGACTGAAGGCTTGTGTAAATAAAGATTTCATTAATGGTATTCGAATAGTTTCACTACCATTGGAAGTTGGAACCATAAAGATTAAATTTGGTTGTTGCAGATTTTTTGAGAGTTGAGTATCATAATAGATCAATATCCAGATCTACCTAATATGAGAACAATTAAACTCTTTGAAATTGTTTTTTGTTTACCACTTGATAAGTTATTAAATCGTTTTCACAGACCGCTATACGAGTCTATGTAGTACTATTATTAAAACGTGCTTTATTGCAGCTTGTCTTATATGAGAAAAAGCCAAACGCTTGAAAGATTATGATCTGTCACATTTTAAGAAGTATTATAACGTTTCGCACGTATATAGGATATAGCCCCTACAAAAGTAATCGCTACTTATAATAATAAACTCACTAACTTATCTGAATCTGGAAATGGGTGAATCAATCAGTACATGGCCACGTAAGATCACGCCACATTAAAAATACTTTCCTTAAGAGCATATGTATTAGAGGTTGAAGGGAGGAGTTCACACGTTTTTCAAAAAAAAATATTCCATCCATTTTTTATATTTGACGTTCTAGAATTATGCACACAGATTAAGAAACATTTAATTTTTATCATTTTTAAACAAAAACATCATTAATTATTTACCTAACCACAATTCAACCAATAATAAAATAGAAGGTATAATATCATTGGTCATCTAACATTAATTAGTAATAAATTTTACATAGAAAACTGAAAACGTCAAATAATTTGAAACAAAAAATTTCCCCCAAAGCGTCAATTATTAAAAAAGGAGGGAATATATAATATTGAAACAGTGTTGAATCTGATTCAGAAAAGTTCACTGGTAAGAAGCGGGTTCAACACTATTTCGCGGACTCCACGACATGTGGCAACTCACGATTGGTTGGTTGATTAATGTTTTTTTTTAAAAAACCAAACAAAAAATAAATAAAAATTATAAAATTGACATTGGAAATCGTGAATCGGAAGTTCACCAATGTGGCCCTAAAGACCATGCACATTCGTTTGGATTTTTTCAACAATCTATTTTTCACTTTTAATTTCCACCTTACATATTGTTTTTTCCACTTCATTTTTTCTTTCTTTTTTTTCCTATTTATTTATTTCATGTTCTTATTTAAAAACTTATGATAAATGAGATTTTTATATATGTCCAGAACTTATGAAACTAATTTCTATATGTAGAACACAAAAAATAATAATTTTGACATAAAAAATAAAAGAAATAAATTAATCTGCTATAGTTTTTAAGTGACCTAAACTAATCAAGATGTATTTGTGGACCCTAACTTTTTAACATTATTTAACATGTTGAAAAAATTCAACAGCAAATAATTCACGTCATGTTTGTAAAATTTTCAACTCTTAAACTTTCAACTGTTGAAATAAAGATTTAAAACTACCATTGTATATGGTCTAAGTGGCGATTGAATAACTGAGATTAATATATAACCACAAGAATGTGAGTAACCACATTGTCTATTGTTTTTAGGTGTGAAGTTCACTATCTGCCGCTGAACATTTGTATGAATGATTGATTTATTATTCTTATATTCAAAATAAATGAAATGCTCTTATACAGAGTGGACAAATTATTTCTAGTTGTTGTATAATGGTTTGTAAACTCATAATTTGTATAAAGACTATACGTTTGCATAAGTTGCAGAAAAATAAATAATATTCCGTTTGGAAAGCACACGCATGTCTCTTTAACAGAGAAATGTAAAAATGTCCACAAAAACTGCTAGATTAACCTTAACAAAGCCTAATTGTGCTACAAAAAAAAACATGCCTAATTACTCTTTTAAGAAAAGAAAATAAAGTGTCAACGTATACTCGTTGTTAATTAATTTTAGTTAGGATTCACTAGAATGTTAGTTATAACTTGAAAAACGATTATAGAGGCATGATTTTGGGGTAAACTGATAGAGCTGATGTTAGTGTGAACCTATCTCCATTACTAATTTAATGGATATCTTATCTATAAAAAAAAATGAGATAGATCTTTTAAAAAATACACCTTAGAGAAAAAAATAATATATATATATATATATATATATATTGACATGAATGACCTAGATTTCATCTTTAAATTTTAATTACATAATGTGACATGTTAAATTATTAATGTATTGGTGAGATATTCTTTGAAGTAATTCATCAACGGAAATGCTCTGAGACTCTTGAGACCTGAATCCCGTTGAGCAATCAGAATATGTTGTCCCATGTAGAGCAGGCGTGATGGGTCACAAAAGGTAGAATTTTAATTGTTTGAATCAAAGAGCCAAATACTCCCTAGGTTTCATGTTTTAAGAAAAAAAAAATTGTTTTATAAAGATAATTTTTTGCGTTTTGTATAATATAATGCAAACTTCAAAAAAATTAATTAACTTTGTTGAGTTACTATTGATCAAAAATTATTAAAAACTGAAAATTACAAAAATTAATATATTTATTATAATAATTTAATACATTTTTTTATGTGTAAAAATTTCAAAAAATATATCTGTGAAATAGAGAGATTATATAAAATCATCGTAAACATGAAGAAAACAGAGGCGTCAATGATGTTTTTGTTGACTTTCAGATACATTATGTTTGAATTATTTATTACCAGCTGTTATTTTGTTTTGCCTACGAAATATGAAAGAGATGGAAAATAACAATATGAATATATCAAATGAACCAACAATTTTATTACACAAGCCTTTAGTCCAAAAACACTTTTATTACACAAGATCCTACTAAAATTTGTCTAGAAACCAATTTATACCAAATAGATTATTTGACGAACAAAGAAGAATTCTATTCCAAATCAAATAATGGAAAATTTATTCAGAAAAAGATATCAGGAACAAGCCGAGTTCTTTAAAGGAAATGGGAGTGCAAACTATGAATGATGGTCTCATTGTTTGGCTAGGAAAGAGGACACAACGCTCTTAGGAGCACCTTTTTTAATTCAAATCAGTTTCATTCCTTAATTCCTTTATTATCAGGAAAACATTCTAGATAAGTGGCACTTGATCTAAACATGTTTTTTTGGTTGAATAAATTTTGCATTCATTCAAAAAAAAAGAGAAAATCAAATAATGGAGAGAGAGAGAGAGAGAGAAGAACATCACTTAAAATATTCGGTTTGGAATCAAATTCATGAATGTAACTATGTAAGTTAAGGTGGGCTTAAGAGTTTAAACTAAACACATGCACACGCTCGACCAAGACTGATTTCAATGTTTTAAGCCCAACATATTTACCACTGTAGATCATATTAAGGACCCGTATGTAACGTATGTTGTTATGTATTGTTTGAAAATTGTGGTAATGACCTGCCCTAAGGGAGATAAATATAATAATTTTCCCTTTTTTTTTTTTTTGCTTCACTCGATGTTCCTTACTCCAAGGAGTTTCATCTTACGGATGATAGCAAGACAAGAAAGTCGTATGGGATCAATGGTCAATATGCAGAAGCAAAATGATAATGTTAATCTGTTTGAAGATCAGACAACAAAGCTTCTTCTAAATAAGTTGTTAGGGATAAAGGTCTCTTGTCAATAGTTGGAAAAAAATCCTTATCAATATATAAAATAGATGAATCACTATACTTATCACTAATTGATTTTAGGTTGAAAGTCTATCTACCTTAGTATGGTATCAGAGCCCGATCCAAACAAATCAACTTGATTCATTATTGATCCAATCCAAAGTCGGCCCATCGATCCTTACCCAACCATTCCGAGATTGACGTTCAAAGAAACCATCATCTCGAGGGGACCGTATTAGAGGCAAAGGTCTCACATCGATAGTTAAAAATGATCCTTAGCAATATATAAGATAGATATACCACTGCAATTATCATCAATTGATTTTAAGTTAAAATCACATCTAAATTAATAGAAGTATCATCAGTTTTTACTTTCTATTTGTTTTTGTTGTTTCAGATTAATTATGTTTTTAATGTATTTCTATTTTTTTTTTTACTTTTATTGATAAATGAAAATGGTTGTTAATTTTTTTTTAAATACTCCTATTATTTCTAGGAAAGTATACATGATGTCCTGACACGTGTTCCTCTCAACCTCTGTATCACATGTATGTTGGACACTGGCAATCACTGCATTAATGAATCTTGACTCTTTGTTATGATTACTTCGATTTAAACAATTTATCTAAAACGAAAAGGTTTTGAAAGAAAAAAACTCTTCTCACGTTACCCAAACTTGCAACAAAAAAAAACTCACCACCACAAAAGAAAATGTAAGTCAGTTCTCCACTATATCAGTGTAGTCTTTGCCTGTAATTCAATTGGCGCAGAAACTCAGTTCATTATGTCTACGTAAAAGAGGATGGAAGAAAAAGATAAGCCAAGGGACCTGCGAGATGCGGGAAGGTTACTACATTAACCAGGAATATGATTGGTCGTCTAAATGTATTTTTAAGGGAACAAGGACTATGATGTGGGTGAAGAAGTGATAATTGCGTTTACACACGCCAATTAACATATTACTCCCTCCGTTTCAGAATAAGTGTCATTTTAAAGAAGTTTTTTTGTTACAAAATAAGTGTTTTTTTTTTACTTTCGATGCAAAATTTATTAATTTTATGTTGCGGATTATTTTTCTGTTGGTTGAAATATGGTTAGATATATAGGTAATTGTGTTTTTAAATAGAAAATATGCAAAATTAATTGTTTTCTTAATCCGTGTGCAAAAACTTAAAGTGACACTTATAATGAAACAGAGGGAGTAGTAAACAATACCACAATTGAATGACTTGTCATTGTAACACTTTAGGATCGAATCCATGTGATCTATAAGATTAAAAATACACAAACTTTCCTAATTTAAGCAAATAAAAGAGATGATTTGTAACAAGCTAAAATCCTAGAAATATAAACAAGGTGATCTCAAATCTAGTCAAAAAATAAGTGCAATAACTAAACTTTCATCAATCAAATATTAAGGATAGATCAATGGGCAAAGATAAACAATATAAGGTGTTCAAAGTTCAATCCAAGATGTTCAAACTAAACAATCGACAAGTCTATAGGTCTAGATCTCATTCAAATAGATTAATCTACTATCGTGACAATAATCCCTATGCTAATCATGCATTAAACATCAATTGTCGTTGGTCTAATACAATCAAACATGCATAAATTACAAGTCTATTAACCATTTAACATCTCTAACATTAATCGTCATTGGCTAGACATGTAAAAGACAATATTAGGTTAGTTCAAGCATTTCATCGAACACCTTCCATGTATGAAATTACTTAAGCTCTAAATCAACTTGATCAAGGCTAGTCTAGCATTACGAACACCTAATAAGCATAAAACAATGTTAATCAAGCAAGAGACATCCTACATATCCACTTAATCACCCTAATCTACCTAACCCATTAATCACAAAGTGATTACTCACTAATCTCCATGATAAACCTTAGACCCATATAAGATTCAAGGCTAATCATGTTAATGAGCAAGAGAAACATAATAAAAGATGAAGTACTCCCTTAAAATGATCAAAAAGTTTAAGATTTTACAAGATTAGACAAAGTCTTGAGAGAAAATGAGTTTTTTTTCTCTCTAAGATTAGGTTTATAATGTATTTATAGTAGTCTAAAATCGACCCCGACAAACCCGGGTTTAACCCGAAATAAATAAGTTGGTGTGGGTGTCGACCGCGGACATAGGTAGGCCTCAGGAGTCGTCCGTGGGAAGGGTCGAGAAGATGAGAGCACACTGGTCAAAATCCGCGAACCGTGTTAGGCCGTGGGAGTTGTCCGCGAAAATCATCTCATCCGGATAGCCTTCACCCGCGGTTTGAACATTCCAAAGTTGACCATTCTGGCCTGAATCCGCGGATTAGGGGTGGACATTTATTCCGATACCTGAATTCGAATCCAAACCCGATCCAAAAAACTCGAACCAAAATCTGAACCGAAGTAACAAATACCCGAATGGGTATGAGTTATGAGAGATTGGATATCCAAAACAAAACGGTAATATCTGAACCCAAACGAATATCCGAACATAACCGAACTTATATATACTTAATTATATATTTCTAGTTTACTTCTCTCATTTATTCGAAATATTATTATTGTTGTTTTATATGGTTTAAAATCATATAATATACATATAATTGTGGACAAAATAATTTATTATTCACTTAAAAGTTTAAAATATATGTCAAGCTTTTTGTTTCATTCATTAACAAAACTTGCATTTCAGTTATCAAAACAACAATTAATTTAGTATTTTTTTTTCAAAATTTTGTTTCTAAATCTATTAATCGCTCAATTTATTAAAATTAAAAAACAAATAAATTACTTATAAAATTTTAAGTATAAGAAACTTGAGTAGTGAAGAATTTGATTTTTTTTTCTTCAGAATCTTAAATATCCGAGCCCAATCCGAAATAACCGAACTCGAACTAAAAATACCCAAACCTGACCCTATATGTTAAAATACCCGAATGGATTCTAAATCCTTATACTGAAGTATCCAAAAATCCGAATAGTATCTGAAACCGGCGGGTACCCAAACACTCATACCTATTGCGGATGCCCCGTGTCCACAGTCTTAGTCCGCGTTTTGTCCTGCTTCACCCGTCTTCACTGTCCATAATCCACAGACAGGGCTGGTCCGCAGAACTCGTCCGCGTTGAAGCCTCCTTTGCACATTTGTTCATGTTTGTCCATCAAACACTCTTAATTACAACTTGAGATTCTTCAAACCTGAATAACTACATATGCACTTAGTATGCATCTAAATGGACTTTGAATGCTCTAAATAAGTATAAATATGATGAGTAAAGCAATACAAAATTTCAAGACATCAAGAAGGGGCAGAACAATAGAGTTGGTGGTGGGAGTGTCGTAGGTTGGTCGAACTTGGATTGTTTGTTTTCTAATGTTTATCTATATGTATATGCTTACATCAAACATTTTTTGTGTTTAATTCTCAAAAAAAAAAAAAAAGATAAAGAAAATGTGTAAGAATAATGTAGTTTGGAAATTGAGAGTTCAAAGACTTGAATTTCCATCTTACCTTAGCTTTTTTCTAATATTCAAAACAACCTAATTTAATAATTTATATGTGGATTGCAATTTTTTTTTGATTATCCACAGTATTTGATGATTGCCACCAACCGACTATTTTATAGATCCCAAAAAAATATGTTAAATTCTTAATGATCAAAAGAAATTGAATTGTGGATACCATATCGAGTTTTTTTTCTAAATTACTTTTAGACCAATCCACTTGGTTGATTGCAATTTTTTTGCACGGACGACAGTTGTATTATGGATTGATTGTATAGTAGAGACCGACTTAAAATTAACCCACACGTTCGTTACGTTGCAATAAAAAAGATTTTTTTTTTCACTTTTATATCTTTATTATATATGGAGCAAGACAAAAAAAACTTTAGAGATTATATAGGGACATTTATGTATTGCCTGGGATCACTTGGATTTAACGATTTAAGTGGCTAAAGTGGAATATGGTAACAATTTGGTGGTGGCATTAACAGTAAGTCAGTAACATGGGAAATTTTATTGGTTATCTTAATCCCATGTCAAATATCAGATGTTACAATTTCTGTATAACTACTTTTGTTGTTTAATACAAGTAGCATTAACATAGAGGTACTTATGCATGCCATGCGCAATCATTTGTTATTATTTATATCTAAACCATCATTTCGTTAACGTCGTAAGCTCATCAAAATTTTATACTCTCGGTGTTTATTAAAAAATGTTATTTTAAATTTATTTTTTGTTAAAAAAAATCCTACTATAATTTTAATGCAACTTTACATACTACTCTCTCTCTTTCATAATGATCCATGTTTTAGAAAAAAAAATTGTTTATAAAAGATCTACATTTTCAATGCAAATAATTATGATAAATTGTAGATTTCAAAAACATTAACTTGGTTTACTGAATTTTGTTTGGCTAAAAGTTATAGGAAATCGTTAACTACAAAAAATAATGCATTTATAATCTAAATTTACGTGTTTTCTTAATATGTGTGAAAATTCTAAAACGTACATTATTCTGAAACGGAAAGAGTATAAAATTCATTTTCTCGATTAACTAATAAAATTTTATTAAAGTTATTTTTATTTAATTAATCTTATATTAAATAAAAATATATTAGTATATTTTATAATTTTTAATTTTTAATCTACGTGAATGTATCAAAATGACACTCTTTTCTAAACGAATGAAGTAGTTTTTAAACTTGATTTTACAAATATATTTTAATCAAAAGCCATATTCAAAACTTCATTCTCTTTCTCAAAGTGGTCCACATTCAATTTCGTTGGTTGCAAATAATAAACCTTATGCTATTGCTAATAATACAACACACTAGCACTGGATTGAGTCAAAAGAGATGATCAAGTATGTCAGTACTCTCGGACATGACAGAGTCGTACAAAAGAGAATCGTACGATGTAGTCTCGTACTCCATTTCGTTAGTGTCCTGCATATAACGCCTAATAATTTCTACATCGTCCCATATCAGAAAATCATCTTCTTCACCACCAATATTTTTGTCCCTTTTTAACCCTTCTTTTTCGTCTTGGTCGTCACTACTGCTGGTGCTCTTCATGTCCAACAAGATGTTCTTGATCGTGTCGAGATCGTGTTGTCTCGATGAGATACCTGCGGCAAGCTTGTTCAGGAAACAAGCCGAGCCAGAAGGTGTGGAGGAAAAAGTGATTCCGGTCGTCAGCGACCTAGTCGTGGAAGAGCTACCACATTCTTGGTTAGTGATCGTGACGGCTAGGTTATTGACTATGGGCTCGTGGGTCATCGGGTCGATTCCGTTCCTTGACAGTCTTTTCTTGAGACAAGAGTTCCAGTGGTTCTTGATGTCATTGTCTGTTCGATTCTCCATATGCTTCGCTATGGCTGCCCACCTTCAGTTTTCAACAATAAAGACTATAAAATTTTCAATTATTTCTATAATTATGAATAGTGAAAGGACAAGGAAAGTAATTACTCGATCAAAGTGTCACTTTAAATTTTTGCACACGGATTAAGAAAACAATTATTTTGCATATTTTATATATAAAAACACATTTACCTATATACCTAACCATATTTCAATCAATAGAAAAATAATCTACAACATAAAATTAATAAATTTTGCATCGAAAGTCGAAAACAACACTTATTTTGTAACAAAAAAACTTCTGTAAAACGACACTTAATATGAAACGGATAAAGTAGTAATCTAGTTAGATCGTAATTAGTCAATAAGTGCATAATAGTGTCATGTAGTCAATAATGATGTTTATATTATCATTTAGTCAATGTTTATTATTTCCTGCGTACAGTAATTAGATTTATATTTGTTTTATATTACACATGATAGAGCTTTCTTTTGCCTGTGAACAAAAAAAACAAAAAACAAAAGGAAGCTTTCTTTTCTATTCGAAAGTTAACTTTCCTTTGTGCCAAACATTTCATGTTAATCCAAAATGGAGATTTAGACTTTTGACAGAACAGTATATATATATATATATATATATAGTAATAGAAAAAAACAGAGCAATAGTTATTAATTAAGAAACTAACCGGTTTCCTAGATCAGCATGAAGTTTGATGATTTCTTCTTCTTCTTGAGGAGTGAATTTGCCTTTTTTAATCCCAGGCCTTAGATAATTAAGCCACCTTAATCTACAGCTCTTTCCACATCTCTGCAAACCTATTTCCACAATAAATTAGTGAAATGTCAATTATAGCAGTTAAAAAGGAGTTTTTGGTGCTTTTGTTGTGGCAAACAAAATAAGTTGCGAAAAATTAAACCTTTCAACAATGAAACACTAAATAATACTATATGAGTTTTAAATATTTTAACATTTAGATATTGGGTC
Organism: Moricandia moricandioides; assembly: GCA_905132885.1. Classification (NCBI taxonomy): domain Eukaryota; kingdom Viridiplantae; phylum Streptophyta; class Magnoliopsida; order Brassicales; family Brassicaceae; genus Moricandia; species Moricandia moricandioides. Next base: position 234,012 of record CAJHQQ010000296.1, read on the forward strand.
AGTAAAAAGATCATTCCAACCAAGACGGTACTAATTAAAGTTTTGAAAATTTAACATATATTATCTATCTCTTTGTTTCACTTAAAATATTTTTCACATATATTAATAAAATAATTAAAATAAATTATATTTTTCATTAATACTTTTATTTAATTAATAATATTTGAAAAAATAAATTTATTATTAAATTAATATATTTAACAATTAATATTCAGCTAAAAATAATATGAATTATCTTAATATTGTTAAACGATACTTTTTATTTAACAAAAAAAGTTAAATAACACTTTTTTAATAAACAAGAAATATCTACAAAAAAAACATATTAACACTTGTCGCTCTTGGGCATAGTTAACAGATGGCAATCATTTTCTAATATGATATGGATAGAATCTGTATATAGAGGTTTCAACTTTCCAGATTTAGTAAATATTTTATGGATAGAATCGGTATAATCATTTTTTTTGTACCATGGTATAATCATTTTTATCTAATGTTCAATAAATCGTGTATATATGCACTTTCACTTTCTATTCTTGGTTTGGTTACAGAACTGATATGTTAGGATTTCATGAAGCTTTGCCTACATATGAGGACGATGAACCCTCAGTCTGCACGCTAGCCATTTCAGTATGTAGAAATTTCATATCCCGAAAATCAATAATAATAATATCTATTAGTATTTTGAACAAGAAAATAAATATTAAATTACGGAATAATTTACTATGGTGGGCAGAAACTTGAACTGATCTAAGCTTTTATAAACCTATTCTTCCAAAAATTTATTAGAACAAAAACAGAAATAAGTCGCTTCTCCATATGATCTATTTATGAAAATACCATGTTCAAATAATATATATATATATATATATGGTGAAAGTATATATATCTACATATACCAGCTCTTTGGGGGAGAGAACGCCAATCACAGATGCCATGCTCGTGGATGTAAGCGACAAGCTTTTGGTCTTCCTCCACCGTCCACTCTCCTTTCTTCATTCCGTCGTCGTCGAACCACGTCTTCCTCCCCATTTTTCTCAGGCCAACCAATCCTCAAGATAAGACAATATTAAAAAAAGGAGTCTCTCTCTTTTAACTTGTAGTGGATTAGTCTTGAGACAGTGATCAGTAGTATGATATTATGATGTGTTAAGGGGTATACAATTTTATATAAGTCCTCCAGTTTTTATTTTATTATTATGTTTTCCATCGTCGGATTCATTTTGGATTCTTCGCCGTTAGATTTAATGATTTTTTAATAAAATAGTAAAATACAATAATCTGAAAATTGTTTTGGGACAATTTTCTTAATAACCAAAGATAAATAATTAAGAAAACTATAGCCATTATGATTTTAGAAATATGCGAATAGTTAACAAATGTGGTATCTGAAAGACCATTATAATCTCATTGTTGGAAAAAATAATTATATTTTTACTTTTGAACTATTGCTCAGTTATGCATAAAATTTATTTCACTGTTTATTTAGTTTTAGTTTGAAGTATAAATCATTTATATTTCATTAACTTAGTTATTTGGATCTAAAATGATTTAAATATTCAAAGAAATAGACATAAATCTTCAAAAACGTTAAATATTGTATTACCATAGAAAATACAACATAGTATTCAACCACATTTAAAATAAAGGTCAATTCTTTCATATGACATTTTTATTTTTTGTCACCAAAACAGCTATAAAATGAACAAAATGTTTTTTTTTTATTTTGAATTTCAATATTTTTTTTTATCTTTAAAAATTTTAAACTTCACTTAATCCCACCACAATTCTAAACCCTAAATCTAGATTAGTTAACCCTAAGAGTACAAATTTATATTTACACCCTTTAATAAAATTTTGGTTATTTTTTTTTTAAAACTATTTTTTATGACAGACTTTTTAGAACTATCATAAGGTATTTTTCTAAGATAAAACAGATTCCATTTTATAGATTTTAATAATTTATTTAAATACTAAACTCTAAGTGAAATACTAATCCCAAACACAAAAATAAGTTTCACGTTATATAAACTAACTAAAATTCAACTAGTTAATTACTTGAAATGATTAATATATTAATATAATTTCTATATAAATCTAAATTCTACTATATAATTGTTTATAATATATAGTATATTTGAGAACCAAGAAAATCCAATTATATTATGGGGTATCTCAAGTAAATAATAATCACACAATAAAGTGCAAAACTATATGCATACACTTTCATATACTAAACACTTGTATGAAGCATTACTGTGAAAAAATGGAATGATGTAAGCAATGCATGAAATTTAGTATTTTTTTTGGCACCGTAATTCAGTGTTGTATATGAAAGTACAGATAAAATGGGATATTATTGCGTTTAGTATAGAACGATGTGTTTAGAGGTTAATTATTGTTTTGAGATGAAACCTTTTTTAAATCATGATATGGAGAAGTTTTTATGTATTCATTTAAATAACAAATTCAAGCAATGTATTTGAAGTATAAAAGGTTTAGAGTTATATATAGTATTTATAAAGAACTTCACTGTTAGCGTTCAAAAAACATTTCAATTTTTTTTTTGTCATGTAGTTAGTAAGGTACAAATTTCTCCCAGACACCCCTAACACCCCGTACAGTTATGTGAACAAAATGAATTGTATTCGTAAACAGTAACTAAAACCTAACTAAATCATCGAATCAGACAAAAAAGTTAAATTTGTTTTTTTTGTCAACAGTTTAATTTGTTATAGTATGTTTGTAATACAATCCTTTTACCTATCAAAAGATTAAAATTAGTATAATAAATAAATTCAGCGATGAGCAATTAATTCAGTGGCGATTACATGAACTTTGGTACGGTAACATGCCAGTTCAAAAAAAAGCCATGCAAGTTTTGACATGAACTTACAATTGATGTAAACCGTTAAAGTTTAGCTACTTGTCTATCTTAAACTGATAAAAACAGTTTTAAATGATAATAAATAAACAAACACACACATAACCCATATGTACGACTCCGGAGCCTCTTTTCTTATGTTAGTTTAATGAAAGTGTAATAGCACAAGCCGATTACCAAAAAAAAAAAGTATAATAGCACAAGCCTTTAAACAAAACAAATGAAAGTATAATAACACACGTATATATTATATTTTGTGAAATTCTAAAAGGCATGAAGTCAACATCTAATCTATTAAAAGAAGTGTATACTATAAAATTATATTGATTTCATGTGAAATAAAATTTTCCATTCAAATTTTAAATTTTTATAATTTGATTGTAAAACATTTTTAATTAACTATAATTTGATTAAAGAAAATAAACACAAATCATCTTTAATTAACTATATTTATGAATAAATAATTAAATAACAGTATCTTTTAATATCTTTTTTTTAATTATGAAGTTATACTTACTATCTTGATATAACAAGATTTTAAGAAATTATTTTGGTTCTTTATTATTAGGTTATTAACTAAATTCACATAATATGAAAATATGACTATAAATTAAATATAATTGAATTTATATATATTACATAAGGAGACCATATTCTTAAACCAAATGCTAATATAATTAAATAACTTAATATAAGAGAAATACCTTAGTTTTTTTTGTCACAAATTAGCATTCAAAGAACAAAATGAGAAAAAAAAATTATTAAATACTTCTTCCGTTTCATATTGAGTGTCGTTTTAGAAAAAAAATTTTGTTACAAAATAAGTGTCGTTTTCGACTTTCGATGCAAAATTTATTAATTTTATGCTGCAGTTTATTTTTCTATTGGTTGAAATATGGTTATGTGTATAGGTAATTGTGTTTTTACATAGAAAATATGCAAAATTAATTATTTTCTTAATCCGTGTGCAAAAACCTAAAGTAACACTTATAATGAAACAGAGGGGTAGTATAAATATATATATTTATACTTTTTGAGCTAATTAATTTAGATTTAGAGTTTAGAGTTACTGAGTGGAGTTTTGAATGTGAAGTTTATAATAAAAATTTGTAAAATAAAAAAATCTATGTTGGTAATTTTTTTTGAAAGTTATTTTGAGATAAAAAATTTAAAAATTTATTTAAGAAATATACCCTTAATATTATTTCGTAGATTATAATAAAATTCAGTAAATATATATAATATATATATGTATATTTCAACATCAAATAATTTTTCGTGAATCAGTAACTAAAAGATCTAAAATATATCGATATTGTTATATTAATTTATGATTTATGAGTAACTTTTACGATTATATCTTTTTGTGGATTATTCTATAAACATAATAATATTTACAAAATATAAGAAGAGTTTGACGAATAATTAACTACTTTATGAAATAGTTAAAATGTAAATAAAAAACAGCGTTTCTAAGCACATAGCACATAACAAAACATAGTAAATGGTTAAACCGAGAGAAAAAACATAGGTCTGAAACAAAAGTGGTTAAATGGTGGGGGGGAATCAAAAATGGTAAAAGGTTGCTAAAGTAAGGTCATCTTCACATCTTAATTGCAGTAATGATGACACTATTTTATTATCAGAAAATAAGCAAATCGAGCATGTGCTAGATCATTCTAGTTGCGCGACGTGGCATGCAGGTGATGATGCCATGTTCACACATTTTTTTCTTTTCCTGCCATTAACATCTTTCTTTTGCGACCATTTATGGTAGTTTTATAGTATATCATATCATATCACTGTTTAGATTTTATACAAATAAAGAAAGAAAAAGGAATGCTCCATTGACTGCGAAAGACATTTCTTGGTCGAATCCTTTTTTTTTTCTTTTTTTTTATGATCGTGGGATCCACCAACCGAGATTGATGGCCAACTCACAAGACTCGCGTACACACCATTTTCTGACCGTGACTACTGCGAATCAAACCCAGAGCGCTACCTCTTTGACGCTTACCACTGAGCCACCTCGAAGTGGTTTCGAATCCTTCTTTGTGAACATCTTTTTGCTTTCCTCATCCTTTTCATCTTTTCCCACTCGCACTTTACTTTTTTTATTATATGTTAGATCTTCCACAGTGTATATAGCGACAAAGCTATATAAAAGTTTAGACAAAAAGTATATGCTATATGTTGGATAATGAAGTATATGTGCTTTAGGGCTGAACGCGATTTAAGGATCAGTAATAATAGAAAATATTACGAAGCTTTATTGATAACAATCAGAAACAAGATAAACATAGGTTTTGAGTCTTGAAATTATATCTATAATATTCTCACAGTTTTTGGCAATAGTGGCCAAAATCCTTTTTGTTGTTTCTAATAAGTCTGTAATTATGAACCGGCTCTAACTAAATGTTGGATCAAATATTTTTTTTTCTGAATAAAAATTTAGCATTGAAAAAATTCAAAACATATCTCTTGGTTTAATGTGTTTATACTCTCAGTTTTCTGTGTTTTCCTGTCTTCATCATTATCATTGTCAGTAAACTTCTATAACTGATTTTTTTTGGTAAAGTGACTATAACTGATTTTGCAAACACCAATTTATTGATATTTTTTTAACAGTTTATTTGTGTAATTAAATTTATAAGTTTTAAATAGATATATATCAATTAGAAAATGAAAAAAATTCTAGATTAAGAGTTAAATAATTCTAGAGTTAAATGAAATAATATGGCTTTGTGATTTCTCAACATTTTGAAGAATCTTTAACAAATGAAATAATTCCTTTTATTTGTTATTCTTATCTATTAATTTATTATTTTGTAGAAAATGCTTACTAAAAAGATATCAATAATGGCTGACTGTCTCCAACCTATTTTATTTTATTTTTGTAAAAAATAGAATAAAGATGAATTATATTCTAATATATGTCAATAAAAATAAATAAATTTTATATTTTTCTCTATATTTAAAGAATTCCATATTATATTATGTTTCTTCTTTTTCAATGAAAGGAGATTATATTGTTTTTCTTCTTTATTGAGAATTCTCTAAATAAAAGGAGACACATCATTTATATATTAGAAAAGGTTCAATTTAGAGTTTTCCTACTCTTTAAAAGAAATATAGGAAGGGATTAACATCTCATATAGTTTGATTACTGAAAATTTATTTTGATTTCACACCTCTGATCAATGAACGCGCGTTGATAATCGTTCTGATCTCACTGTTGTCTAACTCTGTTCATGATATTATATTTTGACACGTGCATAAGCTACTCGCGCACGTGCTTAAATATATGATATTTTCATTGTTTGTGTTGCACTCTAACAACTGTCATGTCGTTATATTTTGAATCATTTTTATCATGTGAATGTAAATGCACGAAGAGAAGCAATTATTTTTTGAAAACGTCATCAGAAAAATGA